>JAVTVJ010003634.1:0-16485 GCA_034509425.1 Eopsaltria australis
GGATTCTTTCCACGAGATGGTTTCACCCACCACCCTTCCTTCCGGGAGCCCGGGGCCGACGTTGCCATGACAACTGCAACATCTCCCCGTTTCTTGTTTTCTAAGAAAGAACGAGAAATCATAGAAACAAGGACATTTTTTAAACATGAAAACAAACAGGGCACAATTAAAATGATAACTAAAATCCAAACAAGGGTGGACAACAGTTCTGTAGCCCATGATGAAAGTCCGGTTTGTGCGAACATGGTCCGCAGCCAATCATTGCTTTCAACATGTAGATCTTGGAGCTGCTGCTGGATCCCCTGTATAGTGGCGTGGATGCTGCGTGAGTGGGATGAAAGATTGAAACAGCATAGACCTTCAAATTCCTCGCACCCGTGCCCATGGGCGAGGAGTAAGAAGTCTATAGCCGCCCTGTTCTGCAAGGTGGCTCGTCTGGTGGTGTCTCCGTCCTGAAGTAATTGGGCCAAAGCACAGGACGTCATGTTGGCGTGTTTGCCAAGCCAACATTCAAGATGACCTAATTCCCCCAGGGCCTTAGCTGCTGCTGCCCAGGGCACAAAGACAGAAGCAACCACCCTCTTTGAAAAGCTCCACTGATTAACTTCTGAATTGCAATTTTCATCCCAATGGTCAATTTCTCGTTTTTTACGTGCCGAATTGGTTTTTGTCCAATTGAGAATTTGCGTTTTGCCAGGGGCTAGGACGGTTACTTCGCCCAACGTGCAAGGCCCTCCTACCGGACGGGACGGTATCCCGGCCCACATGCGGTCCCCGCAGATAAGAAACACTCCTGTTGGTAGGCGGAGGGGACTACCAAGTGCTCTGGCTCTCGACGGTGTAGCAGGTGTGGTAATAGTACGTGCACACCACTTATCAAAAGTATAGATGGAACGTTTGTGAGGACTCACATTAGTTCTTTTAATGTCTCCAATTTGAGCCCGATAGGGCTCGTTCCCCATCAGCGTGTATTGAAACTCCACGCAGAATTTGGCTTGTGCGGACCCCAGCAGTTCCAATTCTTGGGGTTCCACATCGAAATTTCTTTCGTCTACTGCATGTTTTAGAGTCTCAAGCCAGGCATCCCATGATTTTACAGAATTGGGCCTCAGACTTGCAAGAACTGGATCTTGTTCTTGCATAGGGATACCCACCAGACAGGTTGACAGGGGGTTCTCGGCAGCATCCGTATTCAAACAGAGATTGTCTTGTTTCAATGACTTGGCGAGCGTGACCCACACATTCTCCTTCGGTTGCGGAAGGATCCAGCCGGATGTCTCTGGCCCACGGTGAGTCATCGTCGCCAGCAGCCACAGGGACAGCAGAATTTTGGTCACACTTTCCAGCTCCATTACTTCTGTTATCAAGGTGTACTGAAACAGGAAGGTAAGTATAAACAACTCTTTCCCAGCAAAGTTGACTTCTACCAACTCTTCCCCTCTCAGAACATTCAACAAGGACAGGGTAAGGATAGAACATTCAGGTAAGTGTGGGGTGGGGAAAAGGGGAAAGGGGAGTAGGGCTGTGAAGGTTTTGAGCATTGTTGCTGGTGCTCTTAGCTGCTCATGGTTGGAACACAGTCTATGATGTTGCCTTCTTTCTTCTTCGCTTCCATGCAAAGCTGACGTTCTGGTTGTCCTGTGGGGTCTGTGGGTCACTCTGGAGGTATGGGCGGATTGCTCTCGCCGGGATCCACCGGGGACCTGCTGTTGTAGAAACACACCCATACCCTCTTCCCCATACAATCAGCTCGACTGGACCTTTAATCTGACCATTTTCCGGATCCTTGAACAGCACAAGAGGTTTTTCTGCCAATTTCATCCTGGCCGAATTTGTGAAATGTCTAAAGATGGGGGGGGAAGGCTCTGAATCAGTACAATTTAGAAAATTTAAGGTAAACAACGCCTTACAGAGTCGCTCAATGGGCGTCTTTTCCTCTGTCCCTCCCCGCTGCTGCTGCTCAAGGATGCGTTTAATCTCCTGATGTTTTCTTTCAACTATAGCTTGGCCAGTTGGGGAATGGGGTATGCCGGTGGTATGGCTAACTCCCCATTCCTGTAAAAATTTTTTAAAACTAGCTGAAACATAACAAGGTCCATTATCAGTTTTTATAGACTTTGGCACTCCTAAAACAGAAAATGCCATTAGAAAATGTTTTTTAACGTCTCTTGCCTTTTCTCCGGTGTGAACCGACGCAAAGGTGGCACCAGAAAATGTGTCAGTTGATACATGAATATATTTAAGACGACCAAAAGGTGCATAATGGGTTATGTCTGCTTGCCATACCTCGTTAGAATGGAGACCTCGGGGATTGACCCCAGCGTTAAAGGCAGGAATTTGATGTTTCTGACAGGACGGACATGTTGCCACTATGGCCCTAGCCTGCTCCGAGGACAGGTTAAACATCCTACGGAGGGCAGGGGCATTTTGATGGTAGAATTGGTGGCTTAAACGTGCCTGTGCCACAACGTCAGGAACTGAACAATTGTGCACAGACATCGCTAATGCATCAGCTCTCTGATTACCTTCTGCGATGTAACCGGGTAGGTTGGTGTGTGACCTTGTGTGCATTACAAAGAAGGGATGCTTGCGGTGGGAAAGGAGCTGTAACAAAGATGCAAGCAACCCAAAAGTCTTTGATGACTCACCTCTTTCAATAGAGAATGTTCAATCCTGGAAACAATCCCCGCTACATAGGCCGAATCTGTCACCAAATTTATCGGTTGCTCCTGGAACCGCTCGAATGCCTTAACAACGGCGGATAACTCAGCAATTTGAGGAGAACCCTCAACCACCAGAATTTCCCTCTTCCCACTCGAGGGTCTCTGGATTTTCCCACGTCAGCACAGCCTTGTGGGAGGACCCAGAGCCGTCTGTGAAAATGGTTAGGGCATCAGGAATTGGAGTTTTACTTTGAACAAATTCTGGGGCCAAATGAAATTCCGAATTAAAAAGATGGTGTTTTAGCTTTTGGTGCCCAATTTGACCGGAGAAGTTTTCCAGAGCTAATTGGAGATGTTCACTCTCCTGGAAGACAGACTCAAATTGATCTCTCTTCCAGGGAGTTTGGATGCACGCAAAATCACAGCCAGCCAGGGTACGGAGACGCTGGCGAGCTTTGATTATAAGCTCGGCCACCAGCTCTTGTGGCGTCGTGATTGTTTTGGATGGCGTATTAGGTAGGAATATCCACTCCACTATCAGGAGGGGATCCCTCACCTGCTCATCCCATTGAAATATTAACCCATGGTACTTCGGGTTCTTCCCTAGAATGCTGAAACAGAAGGGAAGAACCAGGTTAATCCTA
This sequence comes from Eopsaltria australis, assembly GCA_034509425.1. Lineage (NCBI taxonomy): Eukaryota > Metazoa > Chordata > Aves > Passeriformes > Petroicidae > Eopsaltria > Eopsaltria australis. The sequence goes on from JAVTVJ010003634.1 coordinate 3,308, forward strand.
TGTGTCCGTTTTGTGTGTAGTGCTGTTAGTACTTTACCAACTGCCCCTCTCGCCTCCGTGGTGAATTGAATGGGTGCATCCAGGGCACGGCCTCCCCGCAGGAGTTGAAACAAAGGCTGCAAGTCAGTGTTCTTCAGTCCCAGGAAGGGTCGCAGCCAATTGATAGATCCACACAACTGATGCAACTCACGAAGCGTGGCAGGCTCTTCAGGAAGTTTCATCAGTTGAGGCTCAATAAAGGTGCTGGTGATACGTGACCCCAAATAATTCCAAGGTGACGTGGACTGTATTTTCTTAGGATTCACCTTCATACCGACGTTCTCGATGGCCTGGAGAACTGCAGTCAGGGCTGGTTGTAGCTGTTCTTGCGAAGGTGCGCAGACGAGTATGTCGTCCATGTAGTGCAGGATACGGACAGCTGGAAATGCCTTTCGTACCGGAGAGAGGACCCCGGAGACGTACCATTGGCACAGGGAGGGGGAATTTCTCATTCCCTGGGGGAGGACGAGCCAATGGTAGCGTCGCACAGGTTCCTCCCGATTGATTGCAGGCACTGTGAAGGCAAACCTGGGAGCATCTGCAGGATGCAGAGGGATACTAAAGAAACAGTCTTTAATGTCTATTATGGTGACGGGCCACCCCCTTGGCAACATTGCTGGTGATGGGAGTCCAGGCTGCAGGGGGCCCATCTCCTCTATCACCGCATTAATGGCACGAAGGTCGTGCAGTAGCCTGTAACTGTCAGATTTGGGCTTTTTTATTACAAATATCGGAGAGTTCCACGGGCTGTGGGATGGTGTAATGCGACCTAGTCTCAGCTGTTCGTTGACCAGTTCGTGGAGCGCGCTTAACTTATCACCTCGTAGGGGCCACTGCTCAATCCGGATGGGTTTATCAGAGAGCCACTTAATGGGTGGAACTTGTGGCCCAGCGCGCTTTGAGGTGGCCCCCACTAAAAATCCTGAGGCGGAGGAATCTCAATCCTCGCACCCCACTGGTCTAGCAGGTCTCTGCCCCACAGTGTAAAACCCGAGGAACCTATGAATGGCCTCACGGTCCCTACATGTCCATCGGGACCCTCGATAAGAATGTCCGATTTTGCCCTTTTAGCAGACACTATTCCCCCGACTCCCTTTAGGGATTCGTTCAAGTCTTTGGTGCCCCAGTCAGATGGCCACTGTGTGTCAGCGATGATAGTAACAGCAGATCCCGTATCTATCATTCCTGCCCTGGTGACAGAACTCTGGCCATTAATAAGCTTACAGTCAGTGAATGGTTTGTCTGTACCAACTACCTGGGTCCACCATACAAACGGAGTTCGTGTGTCCCTAGGGATGTTCTCGGGTCAAATCAGTGCTTGGCCTAGCCAAGTCCCTTTAGGCAAAAACCAGGGTGTGGTATTTAACATGATGGTGACACCGATAGGTTTTTTAGGTTGATAAAGTTTCACTTCCGGAATAACAAAAAGTCCTGGGGGACCTCTTATAGAATCTCCCACTATAAGTAATGTGAACGGGTGGTGTGGTGCATTTATCAGTTCCACAGCAACGTGGTGAGGTGTGGTGTCCGTGAGATGTAAAACGAACGAGCTCACCACATCCAGGCGATTGGAGTCACTCGGCGAGGGCTCTGCAGAGTGCCACGTTGTCAAATGTGGACGCGCTAGCTGTTGAAATCTCGTGAGTCCTCTGTAGGTTGGTGAAGTCGATGTCGTGGACTCTCCAGGTGCAGCGTTTAACTTATTTATTGCGGAGCGCGGCACTGACCCGCCCTCCCCTTCCCGTTTCCCGAGGAGTGGCAACAGGAACACGGCGTGGGTTGGGCTGTCACGTTGTTTTGATGAGAGGCGGGACCTGCCGGTAACTTGGGATTCACAGAGTTAGTGCAGTTAAAATGTCCTTTGCGAGGGAGTCTACAGTCTTTGATAAAATGACCCAACTTCCCACAGTTATAACAACGTTTTTCAGCTGGCGCTGCTGTGACGCCATAGGAATGCGTGGGTTTGGGTTTTACTTTCCCCAAGTCAGGGGTCTCTGGCTTTGGCAGCCTCACTTGGGAGCAGCGCTCAGTAATAAGCTCGATGGTAGGCGGAGGCTCCCAAGGCATCAGCTCAATGACCCTACGGCACTCCTCATTAGAGTTTTCCCTAACAAGTTCTACTAGCATCTCTTTTTGCACGACCGGGTTGGTAACTGCACGCGCCACGGACTCCCGAAGTCTATTTACAAAGGTAACAAACCTCTCTAGGGGACCCTGCTTTATGGCGGTATAACCCTGAGCAGGGTCACCGTCAGCGGCTAAACTAAACAGCACCGATCGCGCTGCCCGCTGTATGTCTTTAAGGACTTCAGCCGGAAGGTTTTTGGCTTGCTCCCCGGGTTCCGAAAACGCTCCCTCCCCACTAAGGTGTTCCATAGTGAGGGAGGCTTTGGCGGGGTCACCGCGATAGGTGGCAAGTAACTTTTGCAGCTCCCTGTGCCACCTGCTTTCCCAAACCCAGAAATCCGGTTCGATTACAAGGCTCGACATCAGGAGTTTTAAATCGTGTGGCACCAACAACGATGCTTCAAACGTGGAGTTTATCAACCCCTTGAAATAGGGAGACGCGCGCCCAAACTCCTGACTCGCTTTGCAAATATCCTTAATTACTCCTTGCTGTATAGGTTCCCACCGCGCGGTGTTACGCTGCCGGTTGTACATCACCGGTGCCGCAAAGGGCACGGCTACCGGCAACTGCGATGGGGGAGAGGCCCCAGTGGTATAGGCCTCGGAGGCCCGGGTGGGATAGGCCTCATCCCTTCCCGCTTCCGGGGTAGGACCGTGGGAACCGGAAGGTAGACCGTGGGAAACCGGAAGGGGTACAGCGTGGGTAAACAAGGGGGCAGGCACGCCAACGGGAGGGGCGGGGTTCCCGGCAGGGGCGGATCTGGGCGGGATTGGAGGCGGGACTGGGGTGGGAGTTACAGGGTAAGGGGTGGGGCGATCGAAGGGGCGGGGAACTTCGTGGGCGGGAGGAAGGAGGGGCCCCGACGCAATGACATCATCGGCCGCAGGGGGTGTGACCGACGTGTAACTCGACGCGGGGGGTGGGGGCTAGGGAGGAGGGGGCGGGGTAGAAGGGATTCACGTCACTCCGGTTCGCGCGCGCGCCAAAGTCCAAACCGCTGCCGCATTGCGGCAAAAGTCCCGATCCGCCATCTTGCAATGGCGCAGCAAAATTTCTCCCGACACCATTTTGTGGCGTTCCCTTAAATTCAAAACTACTATAACTCGAAGGGGGAATCCGCGCAACGGGCGCAACTGGGGACGGCGAACTGGGGTAAATTGTGAGGAATGGGTCCACCCTGAGCTGGCCAGACTCAGGGTAGAAAGGGTTGGTGACTGCCGTGCTTCGGTGGAGACTTCCATCGTCTCCGATTTCAACCCTCTTGCTTTCGCGAGACGGGCGTACCGGCGCATGGTCAGCCACCGGGATAGAGGGGGGCGGAATGAGGGTTTCAGGGACATGATCAGGGGTAGGGGAACTAACGTCAACCGCACTCAAACCCTCCCCAAACTCATTAACTAAAACATTATAAATTAAAGTCTGCAACCCAAAAAATCGTTTAACTGAAAAATCTCCCCCCTCAAATCTATCGGTTAATTTTTCCCCGACGTCATCCCAATACGAAAGCGTAAAAACCGACTTAGGATGAACGAAAGGAATGTTCCCAAGTACCCATTTCAAAAACTTTTAAAGTAACTTTTTATCAAAACTTTCCCCCGAATCAACTAAACGGTATTTTAAACTATAATACAAAAAACTTAGCTCCTTCTCCCTCTTGCTTTGATGGTTGCCCATCCTATAACAAGAGAGGTTAATTCCCCACTCTCTAAAATAAAGTAGAAAACGTGGCGGTTAACTCACCCGGAGGGACACTGGACCTCCGCGGCGACCTGCAGGGCTTTTTTCAGCGTCCGAGGCTCCTGTGCCTCGCGACGACCGCCAAAGTAAATCCACAAACGAGAGATGTGAGGTGCCTTGATGAGCTCGGTTTCACCTCGATGCCTCAGTCCGTCGAGGTCGAGGGAGTCGCCGGCTTTTCTACGAGTCCGTACCTCCACAAGAGGGTTCAGGACACGTAGCAAGGAGCGCTCCAACAGGGTCTTCTCGGTGTAAAGAGAGTCCTCTTCTGAAGCTGCTTGTGTAGCAGCAGCGTTGGGCGCCACTTATTAAAAATAATAAGTGTTCCTCGTGGCTTCGCGGCCTCGTGGTCACCTGCTGGATGGTTGCCTCAGCCGCCCGGGCGCCACCAGGGCTAAGGTTTCCCTGCCCACAGCAACGCTAATCCCAAGTGCTGAGGTTTCGGTGTTCGCAAGCGTGGGTTCTTGCTACCAGTAGCTGCGAAATCAAGACAATAAGGAGCGGCGACTATGCTGGGCAGCAGGAACGTTTATTGATCCTCGTCCCAAGCACAATGGCGCCGGACAAGGCTGTGCAGGGACGGATAAACAACTCAGGCAACCAATCACGGCAGAGCAAGGGGGAGGAGTTGGGGCGGGGAGAGGAATCACAAACCAACCGGGAGTAAGGGAGGGAGGGAGAAAGGTTCAGGGACCAATCCAAGAAGCACCTGCACGGAGCTTTCCAGAAACAGGGGAGGATACAGAACTTGACAGACAACACAACTAACAAATTATCAAACAGAGGCGTAACCTAAACTAAATGGACTAAACCAAGGTCGGGATGGCTCCCGGGGGATTCTTTCCACGAGATGGTTTCACCCACCACCCTTCCTTCTGGGAGCCCGGGGCCGACGTTGCCATGACAACTGCAACACACACCCACTGACCACACCCACTGACCACACCTTCCTGACCACACATTCCTGACCACACCTTACCGACCAACCCCAGCGACTACACCTTACTGACCGGACTGTACTGACCACACCTTACTGACCACACCTTACTGACCACACCCACTGACCATACCCACTGACCACACCTTACTGACCGGACCGTACTGACCACACCTTACTGACCACACCTTACTGACCACAACTTACTGACCACACCCACTGACCATACCCACTGACCACACCCACTGACCACACCCACTGACCACACCTTACTGACCACACCTTACTGACCACACCTTTCTGACCACGCCTTACTGACCACACCCACTGAGCACACCTTACTGACCACACCCACTGACCACACCTGATAACACCTTACTGACCACACCTTACCGACCAACCCCAGTGACTACACCTTACTGACCACACCCACTGCTCACACCTTACTGGCCACACCCACTGACCACACCTTACTGATCACACCTTACTGACCACACTTACTGACCACACCTACTGTCCACACCCACTGACCACACCTACTGACCACACCCACTGACCACACCTTACTTACCACCCTTTACTCACCACATCCACTGTCCACACCTTACTGACCACACCCACTGACCACGCCTTACTGGCCAAACCTTACTGACCACACCTTACTGACCAGTCCTTACTGACCACAATCTGCTGACCACACCCGACTGACCACACCCACTGACCACACCTTACTGACCACAGCCTACTGACCACACCCTACAGACCACACCCACTGACCACACCTTACTGACCACGCCTTACTGACCACACCTTACTGACCACACCCACTGACCAAACCTTACTGACCAAACCTTACTGACCACACCCAATGAGCACACCTTACTTACCGCACCACACTGACCACACCTTACTGACCACACCCACTGACCACACCTTACTGACCACACCGACTGACCACGCCCTAGTGACCCCAGCCACTTACCACACCTTACTGACCACGCTCACTGACCACACCTTACTGACCAAACTATACTGACCCCACCCCCTGACCACATCCAGGGACCACCCCTATCATGCCACACCCACAAACCACACCCAGCAAGCACATTCACTGACCACACCCCACTGACCACATTCGTTGACCACATCTGTTGACCACATCCGTTGACCACACACGCTGACCAGACCCCACTCAAAACACCCTGCTTACCACACCCACTGTCCACATCCATGGACCACACCCTACAGACCACAGCCACTGACCACACCTACAGACCACACCCCACTGGCCAAACACCACTAACCGCATCTCACTGACCACACACACCTAATGACCACATCACACTGACCACACCACTGACAACACTACACTGACAGCACCACACTAACCACATCACACTGACCACACCCACCCAGAGACCACACCACACTGACCACACCCACTGACCACACCCCACTGAGCACCCCCTACTGAACATACTGTGAAGACCATCCCCACTGACCGCTCCACTGACCAGCACCAATGACTGGGGAGGGCTGTGAGCTCTTGGCTCAAGAGCTCTCTGCACTCCCTTGCAGAAAAGCCTGAGGGAAAAATGACTCAGAGATAAGAAACCTACCTCTGGGTCATGGTGACCAGCGAACCACCCACAGCATGCCTTGCTCCTCCATGGCCATGCCTTGTACCCAGCTGGCTAACTGGTTCTTAGCCCACCCCCTGCCTTCCCCATAGAAAGACCCCAGTCCCAGCCTCAGGCAGGGAGCAGCCGTCCCTGCCTTCCCTTCACAGCAGCTTCTGGACAATAAAGCGACCCTGTGGAGCTGCCATATGGATCCCTTGTCTCTCTGTCCCCAGGTCTGCCTCGGGCCATTTCACAAAGAGCTGAACCACAAGAGCTGAAATCACTTGCAGCCGTTCTCTGATGGGACACTTCCTCCAGGAAGGCTGCAACACACTGGGCCACCCCCGGTACCCTGAAAGCGACAGCCCAGAATGGGTTTTTGCTTGTTTTATTTTTCAGGTCCTCAGTCCTGTGCGGCACTCGCTTAGTGGGTGTTGCAGAGGCTCGGTGTTGCAAGGCATCAAAGATGCCTGCCCCGCACCCAAGGGTGGAGCAAGATCTCCTCCAGCAGGGGCCGGTCCGCGGGGTGCTTGGACAAACACCAGCGGATCAGATGTTGGCACTCTGGGGAGAGAAGGCAGAAAGCGCCGGGCACTTGCAGAAGGCTCCTGCCCAGCTGCTCCCATCGCCCACAGGGCCCGGGCCGCGCTGTGTGTGCTCAGAGCTGCGCCGGCCTCCCGGCCCAGCCTGCCCTTTGCGGGAGAGCGGCACGGCAGGACACGGCCACCTCCTTCAGCCAAGCGTGCCACAGCCAGCCCATCACAGAGCACCTCCTGCGGCCAGCCCTTGAGCTCCATCCAGCCTGGCCTTGAGCACCATCAGGGATGGGCCATGCACAGCTTCTCTGGGCAACCTGCTCCAGGAGAGTCTTTTTCTGCATCCCTCATCTACACCTCCTCTCTTTCCGTTTGGATCCCTTCTCCCAAGTGCTGTCCCTGCCTGCCCTTGTACAAAGTCCCTCTGCAGCTTGCTTGGAGGTTGCTGTCAGGTACTGGAAGGCCACAGTTGGCTCAAGCCTAAGCCTAAGGCTCTTTTCCAGGCTGAACAAGGCCAGCTGTCTCAGCCTTTCCTTGCACGAGTGGTGCTCCAGCCCTGGGATCATCTCGGGGTCCCTCCTGGGCACCTGCTCCGGCGCGTCCATGTCCTTGCCATCCGTGCTGGGGAGCCCGGCAGAGGCGGACGCAGCACTGCAGGTGCGGTGTCAGCGGCGTGAAGGGGACACGGCCCTGCCAGCGGCTCCAGGAGCCAGCAATTGGCGATGGGCCGCCCGCTTGGCACAGAGCCGGGGCCTTTCTGCCTGCCCTTCTCCCCGGGGGCGCCTTTCCCCGCCCGCCCGGCCGCTGGCTCGCTCGCTGCTCGGGGGAAATGCACCCTTGCCGCCCCTCAGGGCCGCCCCTCAGGGCCGCTGCCCCAGGGGCTCCCTGCTGCCATCTCGAGGGCCCCAGGCCTCGGCCCTCACCGTGCTCAGCCCAAGGCCCTGCAAAAGCACATTGTAAAAACACACACACACAAAGTGCCCTAGGATTCCAAGGTCAAGCCTTTGTCTCCAGTGTCAGCTTGCTTGAAGAGTCTGGAGGAGCTTATAAAATCACCATGAGAAAAGAGCATGAACAAGTTCTGCTTTGGCACTACCTCAAGGCTTTGAGGGCCAGGCTTTGTGGTGCATGCTCGCTCACAGGGACGCACAGAAAGCGTTGAAATGGTCAAAAGAGTCAAAAGCCCTTAGGAATTGGAAGGAAAACCTGAGGAAGTGGCAGCTGGCACCTCAGAAACATGAGGAGCAAAAGCCAATCTTCTACCCGAGAGCTGCCTGGCCGGGGGCACTTCTTCCAATTGCATCAGCGTGGCCACGGCTAGAAAGGGCAGCGAGCAGATGAATTTAGCTTCTCCTGCCAGCCCCTGAAATGCCAGTTGGCATTTGTGTGCACAGGGGACTCTGCTCCAAACTCGGAACTTGCACAGCTGCTCCTTGGGCGCTGCTTGCACGCGGGGAGGGTCCCTGGGGAGCAGACTGCAACACCCTTGGAATGCAGACACCGGCCCCTGGGTGCAGTGGTTCCAGTGTGCCTATTCGAGTTTCTGGCCAAATGCCAGCACACTTACTAAAATTCACCTGATGTTTGCTGTGAGATGAGGATTAGGAGTAGGCAAAGCAGCCTCAATCTTTATAAAGAAAGTTTATTAACACACCTAAGACAAAGAAAAAAAAATAAGAAAAACCAGAACCAACTGCTCAGACCACCCCTCCTTCCCCCACCTCTCCATTTCTTTCTCCCTGACAACACACAAAAGACAACACTTTGACCTCCAGTCAGTTTACCATCTCTGAAATAGTTCTTCTTCCAGTTCAATTAGGGAGAGAAGTCTCTTTTGTTTACACCATGGATTTTCTGTAGGATAAAATACAGTTTTTTATGGCCCTTCAGCCTCACCATCAGCTGCCGCACAGAAGAAAGATCTGCTGAATGGTGGATCCCCTCCCACACCAGCAGCCTTCCCACAGCCACTATGGTGGGTCATCAACAGCCCATGGGGTTCCTTTTTTAAGGATTAACAGTTCAATTGCAGCAGCAAAGAAAATCCCTTCTTCTGTGCCTGGCAATACAGGCTCTCCTGACAACACAGGTTCTCTGGCATTCCCCTGGGACCAGGGCTCTGGGTCACAGCCTCTCCTCTCTCTTGGGTCAAGTTTCTCATCAGGCTGTACTTCTTTCAACACCTACTTGTCTTTACCCAGGTATTTCAGTTCACTGGCTGCAATTAGAACCTCACATCCCACCCTTGGACTATTTCTTCCTATATTACAGGGAATTTATTAGCTCAGTCCCAACTATGGTTCTCCAAAAGAGTTTTCAGCTTCCCTCTGGAAGCACTTCTCATACACCTCCCTCTAGGCATCGGTTCTGCTTTCCTCACTGACTGCAAAGCCTCTATGCTGTATTTGTGTAGATGTCCTCACTCATTCCTCTCTCTGTGCAAGGAAGGATGGGTGTCTGCAAGTTCAGTCCAGGCATGGATAGAGTTAATCTCTCTCTCTCTCCCCAGCAGTGTGAGGATCCCGTGCTCTCTGCCGGGCTGTTTGAAAAGGTCCGAGCTGGATGGCAGAAGCTCTCAGAGTCTCTGTGCCTGGCTCTGTGAAGCTGGCTCAGCCTGGTAGGGCCGGCCGGGCCCGGGGTGACAGGGCAGGGCCTGGCCCGAGCTGGATGGAGTCCGGCCCGGTCCTTGCCTGGCCCAGAGCAGGGGCCTGGCCCTGTCTGGTGGAGCTGACCTGTTGGCTGAACTGCATCTGCCGAAAATTCCATCTGCTTCCTCCCCCACGCCCAGCTGCAGCTGCACGGCCGCCCTAAACCTCCCTTCCCTCTCCCTCCTTTGGAAGGACTGGGGGGGACAGCGCCTTCCTGGGGAGAGAAGCAGGGAGATGCTCCTCCCTACACTGCAGCAGGCAAACAGAGGAAGAGGCTCAGAGGCTCTCTGATTATAGATGGTTTTTCCTCAAAGGTGGATCAACTTTTGAATTGCTTTACCTACACATCAATCCTTAAAACTCCCTGGTTATTGGCTCTCTCTCTCAGGAAGGAAGCTGTATCACCTCCTGCAGCATCGGTCACTTCCTAGATTGTGACCCCTCCTGACTAACCCAGGACAGGGGAAAAATGGGGTAAAAATTGAGATTTTTTGGGGTAACAAGGCCAGAATTAGGGGATCCAGAGTTTGAGGTCACCATGAGAATGTTTTGGGGCTTTTATGGAGGTTTTTGGGGTCTGTCCCCTCCCAGCACCACTGTCGATGTCTCCAGCCCAGGTGAGCCCCAAAATCGGGGTCCAAAATGGCGTAAAAAATGGAGATTTTGCAGTATGGGGGTGGGGTGTCCAGAATTTGGGGTCTTCATGAGGGGTTTGGGGCATTTTGGGGACATTTTGGGGATATTTTGGGGATTTTTGGGTGCTGTACCCACCCAGCGTGGCCGCTAATGTCCGCAGCCCAGGTGAGCCCCAAAATCTGGGTCCAAAATTAGGAGAAATTGGAGATTTTAGGGTGTGGGTGGAGTGTCCAGAATCTGGGGTCACCATGAAGGTTTTGGGAGAATTTTCAGTTTTTTTGGGGACATTTTGGGGTTTTTGGGGGCTGTCCCCTCCCAGCTCCACCTCTGCTGTCCCCATGCCAGGTCAACCCCAAAATTGGGGAAAAAATGGGGAGAAACTGGAGGTTTTGGGGTGTGGGTGCTGTGTCCTGAATTTGGGGTCACCACGATGGATTTGCGGGCATTTTGGGGGCATTTTTTTGGGTTTTGTGGGGCTGTCCCTCCCCAGCGCCGCCATCGCTGTCCTCAGCCCAGGTGAGCCTCAAAATTGGGGTCCAAAACTGGGGTAAAATCAGAGATTTTGGCGTGGGGTGTGTGGAATTTGGGGTCACCACGAGAGTTTTGGGGGAATTTTGGGGAGTTTTAGGGAGGTTTTTGGGTGCTGTCTCCACCCAAGATCAGCCCCAAAATCGGGGTCTGAAATGGGGTAAAAATGGACATTTTTGGGGTAATGAGGCCAGAACTGGTGTGTCCAGAATTTGGGGTCACCATGAGAGTTTTAGGGGGATTTTGGGGGCATTCTGGAGGAGTTGAGGGAGGTTTTTGGACACTGTCCCTGCCACAGGTCAGCCCCAAAATTGGGGTCCAAAACAGGGTAAAAATGGAGATTTTGGGGTAATGAGGGAAGAATTGGGATGTCCACAATTTGGGGTCACCACGAGGGATTTGGGGCATTTTGGGGCTGTTTTGGGGGCATTTTGGGGTTTTTCAGGGAGGTTTTGGGGGCATTTTAGGGGGTTTTAGGGAGGTTTTTCACGGCTGTCCCAAACCAAGGTCAGCCCCAAAATCAGGGTCCAAAATGGGGTAAAAATTGAGATTGTTGGGGTAACGGGGTCAGAATTGGGGTGTCAAGAATTTGGGGTCACCACGAGGGATTTGTGGGGATTATTGGGGGCATTTGGGGGGTTGTAGGGAGGTTTTTGGGGGCATTTTGGGGTTTTTACGGAGGTTTTCCAGGGCTGTCCCCAACCCAGGTCAGCCCCAAAACCGAGGTCCAAAATGGGGTCGAAATGGAGATTTTTGGGGTAACGAGGCCAGAATTGGGGTGTCCAGAATTTAGGGTCACCATGAGGACAGAGTGTGGAGGATTTTTGTGTTGTGGGAGAATTTGAGGGAGTGTTCGCTGTCCCTTTGCACTCTAAAAGCCAAGAAAGAATGATCTATCACCTCAAAACAACCAAATCCCACTAAAACCAACCAAGGCTTCCACCAAAATGGTTCAATTCCACCTCCAAAAACCTCAATCCCACCCAAAAATTGCTCAATTGCAATCTTTCTTCCCCTTCTTTACTCTCTCTGTCTTTAATCTGTTTTTACTCTATCTTTATTCAGTCTTTAATCTGTCTTTATTATGTCTTGATTCTCTCTATTCACTCTTTACTTTCTCTCTTGACTCCCTCTCTTTACTCTCTCTTTAGTCTCCCTCTCTGTATTCTCTCTTTATTCTCTTCAGTCTCTCTTTACACTTTTTATTCTCTCTTCCCTCTCTATATTCTCTTTTTACTCTCTCTATTCTCTCTTTCCTCTCTCTCTCTATTCTCTCTTTCCTCTCTCTATGCTCTCTCTATTCTCTCTCTCCTCTCTCCATTCTTTCTTTCCTCTCTCTACTCTCTCTTTCCTCTCCCTGTTCTCTCTTTCCTCTCCCTATCCTCTCTTTCTGCTCTCTATTCACTTCACTCTCTCTATTCTCTCTTTCCTCTCTCTAGTCTCTCTGTACTCTCTCTATTCTCTCTGTACTCTCTCTATTCTCTCTTTCCTCTCCCTGTTCTCTCTTTCCTCTCCCTGTTCTCTCTTTCCTCTCCCTGTTCTCTCTTTCCTCTCCCTGTTCTCTCTTTCCTCTCCCTGTTCTCTCTTTCCTCTCTCTGTTCTCTCTTTCCTCTCCCTGTTCTCTCTTTCCTCACTGTTCCCTCTCTCCTCTCTCTATTCTCTCTTTCCTCTCTCAATCTATTCTCTCTTTCCTCTCTCTATTCTCTCTTTCCTCTCTCAATCTATTCTCTCTTTCCTCTCTCTGTTCTCTCTTTCCTCTCTCTGTTCTCTCTTTCCTCTCTCTGTTCTCTCTTTCCTCTCTCTATTCTCTCTCTCCTCTCTCTATTCTCTCTTTCCTCTCTCTATTCTCTCTTTCCTCTCTATTCTCTCTTTCCTCTCTCTGTTCTCTCTCTCCTCTCTATTCTCTCTCTCCTCTCTCTGTTCTCTTTCCTCTCTCTATTCTCTCTTTTCCTCTCTCTATTCTTTCTTTCCTCTATTATCTCTCTGTTCTCTCTCTGTTCTCTCTTTCCTCTCTCTGTTCTCTCTTGCCTCTCTCTATTCTCTCTTTCCTCTCTCTATTCTCTCTTTCCTCTGGCTATTCTCTATTTCCTCTCGCTATTCTCTCTTTCCTCTCTCTATTCTCTTTCCTCTCTCTATTCTCTCTTTCCTCTCTCTATTCTCTCTTTCCTCTCTCTATTCTCTCTTTCCTCTCTCTGTTCTCTCTTTCCTCTCTCTATTCTCTCTCTCCTCTCTCTGTTCTCTCTTTCCTCTCTCGCTCTCTCCCCGCAGCCGAGCGGGGCTGGCGGGAGCCGCGCTCCCCTCAGAGCCCCTGAGGGCGGCAGCAATGGCGGCGCAGCTCCCTCAGCGCCGCCCCGGCCCGGCTCAAGG
>JAVTVJ010003637.1:0-10785 GCA_034509425.1 Eopsaltria australis
GGATGAATTTTGGGATAAAAATGCTCCAATTGGGTAGAAAAGTCAACGTTGGGCAAAAAACACAATATTGGACCTCAATGGGGACAAATTTCGGGATAAAAATTCCCCCGTTGGACCAAAACCCAAATTTTGGTCAATAGGGATGAATTTTGGGATGAAAACGCTCCAATTGGATGAAAAAGTCAACGCTGGATGGAAAAGTCAAGGTTGGATCTCAACAGGGATGAGTTTTGGGATAAAAACGCTCAAATTGGACGGAAAAGTCAACGTTGGGTGGAAAAGCCAATATTGGACTTCAATGGGGACAAATTTTAGGATAAAAACGCCCCAATTGGGTAGAAAAGTCAACGTCGGACATCAACGAGGATGGATTTGGAATAAAATGCCCAGTTGGGTGGAAAAGCCAACGCTGGGCCTCAAGGGGGATGGATTTTTGGATAAAAACACCCAGTTGGGTGGAAAAGTCAAGATTCAACATCAATGGGACAAATTTCGGGATAAAAACGCTCCCTTTGGACCAAACCCCAAGATTTTGGTCAATGGGAAGAATTTTGGGGTAAAAACTCCCTAATTGTATGGAAAAGTCAATGTTGGACCTCAATGGGGATGAATTTGGGGTAAAAAGGCCCAGTTGGGTGGAAAAACCAATGTTGGGTGGAAAAGTCAAGGTTCAACATCAATGGGACAAATTTTGGGATAAAAACGCCCCCGTTGGATCAAAACCCACGACTTTGGTCAATGAAGATGAATTTTGGGATAAAAACGCTCCAATTGGGTAGAAAAGTCAAAGTTGGGCATCAATGAGGATGGATTTGTGATAAAAATGCCCCAATTGTGTGGAAAAGTCAGTGTTGGGTGGAAAGGTCAATGTTCAACATCAATGGGACAAAGTTTGAGATAAAAACGCCCCCGTTGGACCAAACCCCAAGATTTTGGTCAATGGGGATGAATTTTGGGATAAAAACGCTCCAATTGGATGGAAAAGTCAACGTTGGGTGGAAAACTCAATATTGGACCTCAATGGGGACAAATTTTAGGATAAAAACGCCCCCATCCTACCAAAACCCAAGATTTTGGTCAATGGTGGTGAATTTTGGGATGAAAACGCCCCAATTGGGTGAAAAAGTCAACGTTGGATGGAAAAGTCAAGGTTGGAACTCAACAGGGATGAGTTTTGGGATAAAAGCGCTCCAATTGGACGGAAGATTCAACATTGGGTGGAAAAGCCAATATTGGACCTCAATGGGGACACATTTTGGGATAAAAACGCTCCCGTTGGACAAAACCCCAACATTTTGGTCAATGGGGATGAATTTTGGGATAAAACCACCCCAATTAGACGGAAATGTCAATGTTGGGAGAAAAAGTCAATGTTCAACGTCAATGGGTCAAATTTTGGGATAAAAACGCCCTCGTTGGTCCAAAACCCAACATTCTGGTCCATGGGGATGAATTCTTGGGACAAAAATGCTCCAATTGGACGGAAAAGTCAACATTGGGTGGAAAAACTCAATATGGACTTCAATAGGGAAAAATTTTGGGATAAAAATGCCCCTGTTGGACCAAACCCCAAGACCTTGGTCAATGGGGAAGAATTTTGGGGTAAAAATGCTCCAATTGGGTAGAAAAGTCAAGGTTGGAACTCAACAAGGATGACTTTTGGGTAAAAAGGCCCAGTTGGGTGGGAAAGCCAATGTTGGGTGGAAAAGTAATTGTTCAATGTCAATGGGAAAAATTTTGAGATACAAACGCCCCCGTTGGACCAAACCCCAAGATTTTGGTCAATGGGGATGAATTTTGGGATAAAAACGCTCCATTTGGGTGAAAAAGTCAACGCTGGATGGAAAAATCAAGGTTGGATCTCAACAGGGATGAGTTTTGGGATAAAAACGATCCAATTGGATGGTAAAATCAACGTTGGGTGAAAAAGTCAATATTGGACCTCAACAGGGACAAATTTTGGGATAAAAATGCCCCCGTTGGACCAAACCAGAAGAGTTTGGTCAATGGGGATGAATTTTTGGGATAAAAACGTCCCAATTGGGTGAAAAAGTCAACGTTGGATGGAAAAGTCAAGGTTGGATCTCAACAGGGATGAGTTTTGGGATAAAACGCTCCAATTGGACGGAAAAGTCAACGTTGGGTGGAAAAGCCAATATTGGACTTCAATGGGGACAAATTTTAGGATAAAAACGCCCCAATTGGGTAGAAAAGTCAACGTCGGACATCAACGAGGATGGATTTGGAATAAAAATGCCCAGTTGGGTGGAAAAGACAAAGCTGGGCCTCAAGGGGGATGGATTTTTGGATAAAAACACCCAGTTGGGTGGAAAAGTCAAGATTCAACATCAATGGAACAAATTTCGGGATAAAAACGCTCCCTTTGGACCAAACCCCAAGATTTTGGTCAATGGGGAAGAATTTTGGGGTAAAAACTCCCTAATTGTATGGAAAAGTCAATGTTGGACCTCAATGGGGATGAATTTGGGGTTAAAAGGCCCAGTTGGGTGGAAAAGCCAATGTTGGGTGGAAAAGTCAAGGTTCAACATCAATGGGACAAATTTTGGGATAAAAACGCCCCCGTTGGATCAAAACCCACGACTTTGGTCAATGGGGATGAATTTTGGGATAAAAACGCTCCAATTGGGTAGAAAAGTCAAAGTTGGGCATCACTGAGGATGGATTTGTGATAAAAATGCCCCAATTGGGTGGAAAAGTCAGTGTTGGGTGGAAAGGTCAATGTTCAACATCAATGGGACAAATTTTGAGATAAAAACGCCCCCGTTGGACCAAACCCCAAGATTTTGGTCACTGGGGATGAATTTTGGGATAAAACCGCTCCAATTGGATGGAAAAGTCAACGTTGGGTGGAAAACTCAATATTGGACCTCAATGGGGACAAATTTTAGGATAAAAACGCCCCCATCCTACCAAAACACAAGATTTTGGTCAATGGGGGTGAATTTTGGGATGAAAACGCCCCAATTGGGTGAAAAAGTCAACGTTGGATGGAAAAGTCAAGGTTGGAACTCAACATGGATGAGTTTTGGGATAAAAGCGCTCCAGTTGGACGGAAAATTCAACATTGGGTGGAAAAGCCAATATTGGACCTCAATGGGGACAAATTTCATGGTAAAAACGCCCCCGTAGGACCAAACCGGAAGAGTTTGGTCAATGGGGATGAATTTTGAGATAAAAACGCTCCATTTTTGGTGAAAACATCAACGTTGGAATGGAAAAGTCAAGTTGGATCTCAAAGGGATGAAAGTTTTGGGATAAAAACGCTCCAATTGGATGGAAAGTAACGTTGGGTGGAAACTCAATATTGGATCCCTCATGGGGGACAAAATTTTAGGAAACGCCCCCATCCACAAAAACGCCAAGATTGGTTGGTCAATTGGGGTTGAATTTTTGGATTAAAACGCACCATTGAGGGTGAAAAAGTCCAACGTTGGATGGAAAAGTTCAAGGTTGGAACTCAACAGGGATGAGGTTTTTTTGGGATAATAAGCGGCTCCAATTGGACGGAAAATTCACATTGGGTGGAAAGCAAATATTGGACCGCTTCAATGGGACAAATTTTGGGATAAAACGCCCCCGTTGGACCAAACCCCAACATTTTGGTCAATGGGGATGAATTTTGGGATAAAAACACCCCAATTGGACGGAAAAGTCAATGTTGGGAGAAAAAGTCAATGTTCAACGTCAATGGGTCAAATTTTGGGATAAAAACGCCTTCGTTGGTCCAAAACCGAACATTCTGGTCAATGGGGATGAATTTTTGGGATAAAAATGCTCCAATTGGACGGAAAAGTCAACATTGGGTGGAAAACTCAATATTGGACTTCAATGGGGAAAAATTTTGGGATAAAAATGCCCCTGTTGGACCAAACCCAAAGACTTTGGTCAATGGGGAAGAATTTTGGGGTAAAAATGCTCCAATTGGGTAGAAAAGTCAAGGTTGGAAATCAACAAGGATGACTTTTGGGTAAAAAGGCCCAGTTGGGTGGGAAAGCCAATGTTGGGTGGAAAAGTAATTGTTCAATGTCAATGGGAAAAATTTTGAGATAAAAACGCCCCCGTTGGACCAAACCCCAAGATTTTGGTCAATGGGGATGTATTTTGGGATAAAAACGCTCCATTTGGGTGAAAAAGTCAACGCTGGATGGAAAAATCAAGGTTGGATCTCAACAGGGATGAGTTTTGGGATAAAAACGATCCAATTGGATGGTAAAGTCAACGTTGGGTGAAAAAGTCAATATTGGAACCTCAAGGGGACAAATTTTTTGGGATAAAAATGCGCCCGTTGGACAAACCAGAAGAGTTTTGGTCCAATGGGAAGAATTTTTTGGGATAAAAACGTCATTGGGGTTGAAAAAGGTCAACGTTGGATGGAAAAGTCAAGGTTGCAATTCAACGGGGATGAGTTTTGGGATAAAAACGCTCCAATTGGACGGAAAAGTCAACTTTGGGTGGAAAAGCCAATGTTGCATTTCAACGGGGACAAATTTTAGGATAAAAACGCCCCAATTGGTTAGAAAAGTCAACGTCGGACATCAACGAGGATGGATTTGGAATAAAAATGCCCAGTTGGGTGGAAAAGCCAACGCTTGGCCTCAAGGGGGATGGATTTTTGGATAAAAACACCCAGTTGGGTGGAAAAGTCAAGATTCAACATCAATGGGACAAATTTCGGGATAAAAACGCTCTCTTTGGACCAAACCCCAAGATTTTGGTCAATGGGGAAGAATTTTGGGGTAAAAACGTGCCTAATTGTATGGAAAAGTCAATGTTGGCCCTCAATGGGGATGAATTTGGGGTAAAAAGGCCCAGTTGGGTGGAAAAGCCAATGTTGGGTGGAAAAGTCAAGGTTCAACATCAATGGGACAAATTTTGGGATAAAAACGCCCCCGTTGGATCAAAACCCACGACTTTGGTCAATGGGGATGAATTTTGGGATAAAAACGCTCCAATTTGGTAGAAAAGTCAACGTTAAGTTTATGAGGATGGATTTGTGATGAAAAATGCCCCAATTGGGTGCAAAAGTCAGTGTTGGGTGGAAAGGTCAATGTTCAACATCAATGGGACAAATTTTGAGATAAAAACGCCCCCGTTGGACCAAACCCCAAGATTTTGGTCAATGGGGATGAATTCTGGGATAAAAACGCTCCAATTGATGGAAAAGTCAACGTTGGGTGGAAAACTCAATATTGGACCTCAATGGGGACAAATTTTAGGATAAAAACGCCCCCATCCTACCAAAACCCAAGATTTTGGTCAATGCGGGTGAATTTTGGGATGAAAACTCCCCAATTGGGTGAAAAAGTCAACGTTGGATGGAAAAGTCAAGGTTGGAACTCAACAGGGATGAGTTTTGGGATAAAAGCGCTCCAATTGGACGGAAAATGCAACATTTGGTGGAAAAGCCAATATTGGACCTCAATGGGGACAAATTTCAGGATAAAAACGCCCCCGTTGGACCAAACCCCAACATTTTGGTCAATGGGGATGAATTTTGGGATAAAACCACCCCAATTGGACGGAAAAGTCAATGTCGGGTGAAAAAGTCAATGTTCAACGTCAATGGGTCAAATTTTTGGATAAAAACGCCCTCATTGGTCCAAAACCCAACATTCTGGTCAATGGGGATGAATTTTTGGGATAAAAATGCTCCAATTGGACGGAAAAGTCAACATTGGGTGGAAAACTCAATATTGGACTTCAATGGGGAAAATTTTTGGGATAAAAATGCCCCTGTTGGACCAAACCCCAAGACTTTGGTCAATGGGGAAGAATTTTGGGGTAAAAATGCTCCAATTGGGTAGAAAAGTCAAGGTTGAAACTCAACAAGGATGACTTTTGGATAAAAAGGCCCAGTTGGGTGGGAAAGCCAATGTTGGGAGGAAAAGTAATTGTTCAATGTCAATGGGAAAAATTTTGAGATAAAAACGCCCCCGTTGGACCAAACCCAAGATTTTTGGTCATGGTTTGGATGTATTTTGGGGATAAAAACGCGCTCCAGTTGGGTGAAAAAGTCAACGCCTGGATGGAAAAAATCAAGGTTGGATCTCAACAGGGATGAGTTTTGGGATAAAAACGCCCCAATTGGATGGAAAAGTCAACGTTGGTTGGAAAAAGTCAATATTGGACCTCAACTATGACAAATTTTGGGTAAAAACGCCCCCGTTGGACCAAACCGGAAGAGTTTGGTCAATGGGGATGAATTTTTGGGATAAAAACGTCCCAATTGGGTGAAAAGTCAACGTTGGATAAAAAAGTCAAGGTTGGATCTCAACAGGGATGAGTTTTGGGATAAAAACGCTCCAATTGGACGGAAAAGTCAACTTTGGGTGGAAAAGCCAATATTGGACTTCCATAGGGACAAATTTTAGGATAAAAACGCCCCAATTGGGTAGAAAAGTCAACGTCGGACATCAACGAGGATGGATTTGGAATAAAAATGCCCAGTTGGGTGGAAAAGACAACGCTGGGCCTCAAGGGGGATGGATTTTTGGTTAAAATACCCAGTTGGGTGGAAAAGTCAAGATTCAACATCAATGGGACAAATTTCTGGATAAAAACGATCCCTTTGGACCAAACCCCAAGATTTTGGTCAATGGGGAAGAATTTTGGGGTAAAAACTGCCTAATTGTATGGAAAAGTCAATGTTGAACCTCAATGGGGATGAATTTGGGGTAAAAAGGCCCAGTTGGGTGGAAAAGCCAATGTTGGGTGGAAAAGTCAAGGTTCAACATGCCCCCAAAAAACCCCCCCAATTTTTTTGGGGACAGAATTTTGGATAAACACGCCCCCGTTGGATCAAAACCCACGACTTTGGTCAATGGAGATGAATTTTGGGATAAAAACGTTTCATTTGGGTAGAAAAGTCAAAGTTGGGCATCAATGAGGATGTATTTGTGATAAAAATGCCCCAGTTGGGTGGAAAAGTCAGTGTTGGGTGGAAAGGTCAATGTTCAACATCAATGGGACAAATTTTGAGATAAAAACGCCCCCGTTGGACCAAACCCCAAGATTTTGGTCAATGGGGATGAATTCTGGGATAAAAACGCTCCAATTGATGGAAAAGTCAACGTTGGGTGGAAAACTCAATATTGGACCTCAATGGGGACAAATTTTAGGATAAAAACGCCCCCATCCTACCAAAACCCAAGATTTTGGTCAATGGGGTGAATTTTGGGATGAAAACGCCCCAATTGGGTGAAAAAGTCAACGTTGGATGGAAAAGTCAAGGTTGGAACTCAACAGGGATGAGTTTTGGGATAAAAACGCTCCAATTGGACGGAAAATTGAACATTGGGTGGAAAAGCCAATATTGACCTCAACGGGGACCAAATTTCGGATAAAAACGCCCCCGTTGGACCAACCCAGATTTTGGTCAATGGGGATGAATTTTGAGATAAAAACGCTCCTTTGGCGTGAAAAGTCAACGTTGGATGGAAAAGTCAAGGTTGGATCTCAACAGGGATGAGTTTTCGGATAAAAACGCTCCATTTGGATGGAAAAGTCAACGTTGGGTGGAAAACTCAATATTGGACCTCAATGGGGACAAATTTCGGGACAAAAACGCCCCCATCCTACAAAAACCCAAGATTTTGGTCAATAGGGGGTGAATTTTGGGATAAAACCACCCCAATTGGACGGAAAAATCAATGTTGGGAGAAAAAGTCAATGTTCAACGTCAATGGGTCAAATTTTGGGATAAAAAAGCCCTCGTTGGTCCAAAACCCAACATTCTGGTCAATGGGGATGAATTTTCGGGATAAAAATGCTCCAATTGGACGGAAAAGTCAACATTGGGTGGAAAACTCAATATTGGACTTCAATGGGGAAAAATTTTGGGATAAAAATGCCCCCGTTGGACCAAACCCAAAGACTTGGTAAATGGAAGAATTTTGGGCATAAAAACGCCCCAGTGTGGTGAAAGCAAGGTTGAACTCAACAGGTGAGTTTTGGATAAAAACGCTCCAATGGACGGAAAAAGTCAACTTGGTGGAAAAGCCAATAATTGACTTCCATGGACATTTTTAGGATAAAAACGCCCCAATTGGATAGAAAAGTCAACGTCGGACATCAACGAGGATGGATTTGGAATAAAAATGCCCAGTTGGGTGGAAAAGCCAACGCTGGGCCTCAAGGGGGATGGATTTTTTGATAAAAACACCCAGTTGGGTGGAAAAGTCAAGATTCAACATCAATGGGACAAATTTCGTGATAAAAACGCTCCCTTTGGACCAAACCCCAAGATTTTGGTCAATGGGGAAGAATTTTGGGGTAAAAACTCCCTAATTGTATGGAAAAGTCAATGTTAGACCTCAATGGGGATGAATTTGGGGTAAAAAGGCCCAGTTGGGTGGAAAAGGCAATGTTGGGTGGAAAAGTCAAGGTTCAACATCAATGGGACAAATTATGAGATAAAAACGCCCCCATTGGACCAAACCCCAAGATTTTGGTCAATGGGGATGAATTTTGAGATAAAAACGCTCCATTTGGGTGAAAAAGTCAACGTTGGATGGAAAAGTCAAGGTTGGATCTCAACAGGGATGAGTTTTGGGATAAAAACGCTCCAATTGGACGGAAAAGTCAACGTTGGGTGGAAAAGCCAATATTGGACTTCCATGGGGACAAATTTTAGGATAAAAACGCCCGAATTGGGTAGAAAATTCAACGTCGGACATCAACGAGGATGGATTTGGAATAAAAATGCCCAGTTGGGTGGAAAAGCCAACGCTGGGCCTCAAGGGGGATGGATTTTTGGATAAAAACACCCAGTTGGGTGGAAAAGTCAAGATTCAACATCAATGGGACAAATTTCGGGATAAAAACGCTCCCTTTGGACCAAACCCCAAGATTTTGGTCAATGGGGAAGAATTTTGGGGTAAAACTCCCTAATTGTATGGAAAAGTCAATGTTGGACCTCAATGGGGATGAATTTGGGGTAAAAAGGCCCAGTTGGGTGGAAAAGCCAATGTTGGGTGGAAAAGTCAAGGTTCAACATCAATGGGACAAATTTTGGGATAAAAACGCCCCCGTTGGATCAAAACCCACGACTTTGGTCAATGGGGATGAATTTTGGGATAAAAATGCTCCAATTGGGTAGAAAAGACAACGTTAAGTTTATGAGGACGGATTTGTGATAAAAATGCCCCAATTGGGTGGAAAAGTCAGTGTTGGGTGGAAAGGTCAATGTTCAACATCAATGGGACAAATTTTGAGATAAAAACGCCCCCGTTGGACCAAACCCCAAGATTTTGGTCAATGGGGATGAATTCTGGGATAAAAACGCTCCAATTGGATGGAAAAGTCAACGTTGGGTGGAAAACTCAATATTGGACCTCAATGGGGACAAATTTTAGGATAAAAACGCCCCCATCCTACCAAAACCCAAGATTTTGGTCAATGGGGTTGAATTTTGGGATGAAAACGCCCCAATTGGGTGAAAAAGTCAACGTTGGATGGAAAAGTCAAGGTTGGAACTCAACAGGGATGAGTTTTGGGATAAAAGCGCTCCAATTGGACGGAAAATTGAACATTGGGTGGAAAAGCAATATTGGACCTCAACGGGGAAAAATTTTGGGATAAAAACGCCCCCGTTTGACCAAACCCCAAGATTTTTGTCAATGGGGGTGAATTTTTGGGATAAAAACGTCCCAATTGGGTGAAAAAGTCAACGTTGGATGGAAAAGTCAAGGTTGGATTTCAACAGGGATGAGTTTTGGGATAAAAGCGCTCCAATTGGACGGAAAATCCAACATATGGTGGAAAAGCCAATATTGGACCTCAATGGGGACAAATTTTGGGATAAAAACGCCCCCGTTGGACCAAACCCTAACATTTTGGTCAATGGGGATGAATTTTGGGATAAAACCACCCCAATTGGACAGAAAAGTCAATGTTGGGAGAAAAAGTCAATGTTCAACGTCAATGGGTCAAATTTTGGGATAAAAAAGCCCTCGTTGGTCCAAAACCCAACATTCTGGTCAATGGGGATGAATTTTTGGGATAAAAATGCTCCAATTGGACGGAAAAGTCATCATTGGGTGGAAAACTCAATATTGGATTTAATGGGGAAAAATTTTGGGATAAAAATGCCCCCGTTGGACCAAACCCCAAGACTTTGGTAAATGGGGAAGAATTTTGGGATAAAAACGCCCCAGTTTGGTGAAAAAGTCAAGGTTGGAACTCAACAGGGATGAGTTTTGGGATAAAAAGGCTCCAAGTGGACGGAAAAGTCAACTTTGGGTGGAAAAGCCAATATTGGACTTCCATGGGGACACATTTTAGGATAAAAACGCCCCAATTGGGTAGAAAAGTCAACGTCGGACATCAACGAGGATGGATTTGGAATAAAAATGCCCAGTTGGGTGGAAAAGCCAACGCTGGGCCTCAGGGGGGATGGATTTTTGGATAAAAACACCCAGTTGGGTGGAAAAGTCAAGATTCAACATCAATGGGACAAATTTCGGGATAAAAACGCTCCCTTTGGACCAAACCCCAAGATTTTGGTCAATGGGAAGAATTTTGGGGTAAAAACTCCCTAATTGTATGGAAAAGTCAATGTTAGATCGCTCATGGGGATGAATTTGGGTAAATAAGGCCCAGTTGGGTGGAAAAGCAAATGTTGGGTGGAAAAGTCAAGGTTCAACATCAATGGGACAAATTTTGAGATAAAAACGCCCCCGTTGGACCAAACCCCAAGATTTTGTTCAATGGGGATGAATTTTGAGATAAAAACGCTCCAGTTGGGTGAAAAAGTCAACGCTGGAT
>JAVTVJ010003641.1:0-28444 GCA_034509425.1 Eopsaltria australis
AGAAAAGTGATGAAAGTGATGTACTGGAAAAATTTCTACATGTTTAAAAGGTTAGAGAGCTCGACCCGCGAGCCTCCAACGACACCCCCCCCCTCCTCGCAGCGGTTTCGGATTTCTCCCCGCGGCCGCTGCAGTCAGCGGCGGCCCCTGCCCGGCGGCCCCTGCCCTCCGCTCCTGCCCTCGGCTCCGGTGGCATCTCAGTGCGCTGGGGGTAGGAGTCTGTGGAGCCGGCGGCGGTGGTGACACGGCGCGGCAACCGCCACAGCTTTTCCGTGTGCCGGGCGGGCAGCGAGGAACCTCTTTTCCCAGCATCGACTAAGTAACAAGAGTTTTCCCTGTCCACCGGGACCGCGCGCAGCTCGCCTGCTGGCACCGGAAAACGGGAAGGAGAGCGCGGCCACCTGCCGCGCCCCAACGGTACCGGCCCAGCACTCCCTGCGCCTGCGCCCTCAACCGTCAGTGCTCCAGAGTCAAGCCCTGGGTGCACTTTTAATAGGTCGTTTTTCTGCAAGTATCAAAGACTGTTCCTATTGTCTCGTATACTTGCTGCTGACTTTACTGGTGGAATTTGTGTTAACAAGAAGAAATCTGGGAAATCTAGGTTGCTACAAGACTTGCTCTTATTCAGTGCAAAAAGAAAAAGGGGGAGACAGGGAGGACAGAGAAAGTGAGAATGCTGGAATGACTGTTTACAAGCATCCAGCCCACAGCAACAATTCAGCAAAAACAAAGGATTGAAAACGTGGCAGAACTGATCCAGAGGGGACGCAGCAGAATTGTACACCTAACAGGCCGGTGCCAAAGCGCAGCCGAGGCCGAGCAGAATAAGGAAGTCTGGGCAAAATGTAAACTGATTAATAAGCTAGAAGAAACGTTTGAATAAATAACATGTGCAAACTTGCAGACTACATATTAAGAAATGTTTAAGTCAGATTTTCCTTGAAAGACTCTTGAAAGTTAAAGTTAAGTAGTGTATCTTTTATCAAAAAAAAAAAAAAAAGAAATTTATAATGTAAAAGTAAGACAAGAAGATTGCTTGTTGGAGCAAAACTGAGCAGTTTGTTTCTTATAGTGATAGTATTAGAATAAGATTTCAAATATTTCTGTCTTGATTTTTTTCATTCTGCAAAATCCTGCATGTTTTAGAGTGGTAAGCCTTAGTAGCAGAATTTGTCAGGAAATGTATACCTTTGTATTGTTTGTTAATTAATGATGGGAATTGTCTTGCTAGATAGAAATGAATGACTGGAATTGTAATCTGTTCTTACTGTTTTTCCTGTTTTACTTTGTTTCAATGAGTGTTTGAGTTTTATACCTACAGCTGAACTTAGAAGTACAGTGATCTCAGAGAAGATGGAGCAAAGAAAGGATGGATATGTGTGCTTGCAGCTTGCAACACTGTTTTCAAACATATCCCAAGCGATCACCCCTGGTGTATTAGTACTTATAAATATATTGTTAAAGTTTAAATGCTATTAGGTTTGTTAAGTTCTGTTACAGTTAAGTATTACAACTAGATTTTATAAGAGTTAAATACAACTATACATAGCTATGTGTGTTATAGCAAGGATTAGGTTCTGTTAAGATTACGTACGTAAACTCATGCATATGCAATCTTTTAATTATCATGTTCATGGTACCATGGTCCTTTTAGTCAAAAGTGTTTGGCAAAGTCTGTTATTTTACAGTCTGCACAACCTGTGTTATGTTTGTGTAACTGTCTCTATTATTTGCTCAGATTTAAGTAACCTTCTTAGTTGTTGTTTCTAACAGTTTTCTCATAAGATCTGTGTTAGGGAAATCCCTCCAGTTGGAGTCCTGGCCCTGGCCAAGCCTCGACTCTCCCTGGTTGGACATCTACCAATGGACCCAGGTGTTTCTGCATCCAAATCGTATTTAAGTCAGATTTGACTTAATAATTGGAATTTATATCAGCTGGATCCTTTTTGGGGTGGACTTGGAGACCCTATCCAGAAGGACTTTCCATGTCTTCACTGAAACAAGGCAGCTGTTGCAGACCCTGGATGTTAGCATAGTATTCTAGACTTCAGTAAGGTATTAACCTAATTGACAGCCTTCAGAGACGAAGCAATTGAGACTAATTCACAAGATCACCTTAGAATGTTTAGCACATAGGTGTTGGAAGTATTCTTATGTTTAGTTATGTGTGTTTCTTACTGCGCTACCTCTGACAAATGGCTGGTAATGCCATAAACAAACTCATACTGATTAAAACAGAAAGGGGAATTGTAAGGTTGCAAGTATGTGTGTTAAATCACGAAAAAGATACAGATAATAGTACACTTAAAGTACGCTTTTAAGAGACTGGTTAACAAGCTTAAGTTTTAAAGACTGATTAGTGAACTTTGTAAAAATGGAATTGATAGTTTTAGTAATTATTATAATCATAAGTGTATTATTGCCATGTGTAGTTAAGTACTTGATGAATACAGTAGAAAAAAAAAAAGGTGTAAACCAGGCCTGGATTGCTCAAAGAAAAGAAGGGGGATATGTTGGGAAATGGCCATCTCTAAGTGAGCAATCCAGGCCCCTCAGATGAAAGCAAGGCCGGAGAAGCTCATGGTACCTTTCACCAAAATGCGAAGGGACTTTTTCGCCAGTTTAGGATGACAATGCGGGAAGCGGGGAGCGTTGTGGGGGCCTGTCCCGGCTGTAGCCGCCATGGCCCAGGGCTGGGGCTTGGTGTGGATCCCCGGGGCTTGGGCCCGTGTGAACTCTAGCCTTTCAGTGTATAGAGACACTCGTGTATGGTGCAATTATACCTCCCCCAACATTTCCCATTCTACTAATCAACCCTTGAAATTGCCTAGTGGCGTGTTTTTCATTTGTGGAGATCGAGCCTGGCCGGGTATCCCCTCCAGGGTGGAAGGGGGACCCTGTTCTCTTGGAGGGTTGACGTTGCTGACCCCTAACACCTTGATGATTCTTGGTAGGCTTCGACATCACCATCTCGGGCGCTTGAGGCGCTTTGTGCGCGGCTTTGCTGCTGATTGCGGGTCTGGTGACGAGTTTTGGTCGCCTGCTGCTATTATTGCAGCCTCCTTCCTTGCTCCAGGAGTGGCCTCAGCTGGGGCCTTGGCCCAATTGAAGAAACTAGGTTGTTGGCTCTCCAAACAAACAAACGCTACATCTAAAGCAATTTCAGATTTGTTGCTTGATGTGGATTCGGTGAGACACGCCACGTTGCAAAATAGAGCCGCAATAGACTTTTTATTGTTGGCACAAGGACATGGGTGTGAAGAATTTGAGGGAATGTGTTGCATGAATCTCTCTGATCATTCTAATTCAATCCATGCACAGTTAAAAACTTTGACTCAGCTCACCCAGCAATTGCAAGTGAGCAATGACTTAGGAATAGCTAAATGGTTGTCCTCATTGGGCATCACAGGTTGGATCCAAACATTGTTATTCGAAGGCCTTCGATTGTGTGTTGTTGTTATTGTGTTTATAGTAGTTGTTAGAGTTGTGTATAGCTGTTTAATGAAACAAGTAACCAAAGTGACCCACAATGTTTTGCTCGCAAAAGAGGAACAAGGAGGAATTGTTGAAAAATGGCTCCATGACCAGGGCCATGGGTCGCTAGAGGGCTTGTGCAAAGAAGACCCAGTTTAACTGGGGAGAAGACTGAAGTAGATAATAAGAGTAACATTGCCTTTAAGAAATTGATTGACTGATATAAGTTTTTAAATAGATGATAAATGAAGTTTATTAAGATAAGATTGATAGTTTTAATAGTTATTACAATCATAAGAGTACAAGTGCCATAAGTTCAGTTGAGTTTAAGTGTTGCTAAATTTAAGTGATGTTAGGTTAAAGTCTATTGATTTTAAATTCTGTTAAGCTTTCTTAAGGTTAGGTTCTGTTAAATTTAAGTTCTGCAAAATATAAGTGTTAAGTTCAAGTGAAGTTAAGTTTAAGTGATTGTAGGTAAGTGTTAAGGACTGTTAAGGTTAAGTGCTGTTAAGTTTCATTTCTGTTAAGTTTAATTGTCAATAAGTTTATAGTGTTAAGTATTTGATAAGTAATAGAAAAAGTGTAAACATGGTCTGGATTGCTCAAAGAAAAGAAGGGGGATATGTTGGGAAATGGCCATTTCTGGCTGCACAGACATAAGGTATAAGTGAGCAATCCAGGCTCCATAGACAAGTGTTAGGCCTCTGCTCAAGGCTGTTCTCAAAACAACTGTGGGAAAGGGAGACATGAGAGCTGTAAACAAGGTGCAGGTGTCTAGAGATTAGCTTGGCAGAAGAAACTGTTGATGTTATTGCCTTCTGATACCAGTTTGTGTGTTAATTAGATTAGAGAAAGATCCCGTGTGAAACTTCTGTAAGTGAATAATATTTTGAGCACGTAAGGTAGTATAAGTATGTGCACTGTCTGACAATAAACGAGCTTGATTTATGATTCACATTGGATCGTCGTCTTGCTCCTCTCGCCGACAAAAAACCTCTCTACCGTCTTCTTTACATTCTGTGGCTGAGCACTGAGATGACTGAGGATGTGACTTTTCCACAGTTACAAATAAGTATGTGCCTGAAGCATGAGCATGTATCTCAAGCTTCTGCTAACAGGCTTGAAACTGATGGTAGAGACAGGATGATAAAAAAATTACTCATCATAAAAGGGTCAGACACGAGTAACCAGGATGAGGCATTCACCTGTCTTCATATACAACTTGTGAGATAATTTTAGGTGACACGTCCCCAGTCAAGTATTAAGAGTTGCAGAACAGCTTTTTTAATTAGTCCGTTTTGTACAAAAAACACCTAGCGATCATTAGAAAACAAAACCACACATTCCAGCCTCCTCTGAACAGTGTTATGAAAAAGAGAACAGGAATTTTACTTGGCCTAAAAAATTACTACAGCACATAATCTAGAGGATGCTCAAGATCAGTTCTTTATCCTCTCATTTTCCATTGCACACACACTAATATCTGCTTCCATTGGTCTGACATGCAGAAAACTAGGACAGCTAAAAGAGAAGTACCTGGTACATTCAGCAGCATGGCAGGTGTGATCTACCTTGAGGGTGATCTGACAGCCACAGCCAAAAACTAGGACATGCATGTTTGCCAGGAGGAATTTCGGAACGGACGCTGCATTCTAAGTAAGGCCAAGTAAAAAGGCAAGTGCACAATCTGTCATTTCTGTCTGTACTGTCTCTTTCTTCTAAGGGCAGCTCTGTTCAAAAAACCCCACATCAGAACTCACCAACCCAAAATCTCAGATAGTGTCACACAGTCCCAGTAGGGGAGATGGGATGGGACCTCTGGACCTCCCTCTGTCCAACCACTCTGCCCAAATCAGGGTCAAGTCCCTCTGCTAGGGATGCTGAAGACAACAAGCAACTGAGCTAAAATTTCTCACTTATACTAACTCTGATGTGTTTTCATGGTTATGAACACAGGAAAATTTCCATTCAGCCATCTTAGAGATACTCAGGTCTTTCATACATTTAAGCTTTTTTTCTGACTGCTCTGAACATGTATAAGAATACTAAAGAGGCTTTACTTTAAAAATTCAAGCTTGTTTTGGAAACATGGTTAATGAACATAACTGTACTCGGTAGACTTGGTTGCAAAATAGGAATTTATAGATGTTTGTAAATTATTTGTGGCACCACATGAGAATTATGAATTTTAAAAGCATTTATCTGTAGCTATATTTATCATCACACAATCTTTTCATAAGTGAAGGAAAGAAGGATGAGATTTCTAGTATCTGTGGCTATCATTGCTGTTAGCAGTTGGCCATACCACTGGAATACTCCAGAAAAGTAGGACAAACACCAAAAGAAAAGTAGGACATTTAATCACTCCACACCACCTGGAACATTCAGCACTGCATTGAGTGCATGTACTCAGCACACTGAGATGCACTGGACAGATGAACCTGGAATACTTAAGTGGGAAGCAATGGCTACTGGATGAGGTTATGCCTGAAATATTAATCAGGAGAAGATAATTTAATGTTTTCTTACTAAAAAAAAAAAGAATCCCAGATCTTCTGCTCTACAAAATAAAGGTAAAAGAAAACCCAAAACATAAGTAAGGAAACTAATCTATAGGGTTTAATCATCTTTTTTTATCACTAACAGCAAAGTGTCTTCTGGACCATCTTCTGCGTCTACTTGATTTTTGCAGAACAGACTTTTGCATACCCATAATCCCAGATTTGGCCTCAAGCAGCCACCTTATGTTACTACTCATATCCCATCCTGACATTCTTAAGCAGAAGGATTTGGGGAAGCTTAAAAAAAAAAAAGAAAAAGCCATTTTATTGTCTTTGATGTTTTTGAATTGCTAAAATGGCATTTTGTAAGAGGGAAAAAACATTCAGAAAAAAATAATTCTGTCCAGTGTTACATTCATTACCCTGACCTGCTGGTCCCTGCCAGAGTGCATCCTTGTTCTCCTGAGTCTGCAAACTGAGGTCCCTGTCAAGACTTTTGTCTACAGAAGCAGCATTGCTCCCTCATATCACATATTTAGCCAAAAGATCATTAGGAATGGCCAACATCCTTCTTCCTTTCTTATAGGATGGGGTCTCTCTGAATAACTTGGCACTTTTATGAAATCTCTCTTCACCCTCTCCCATGTGTCATGAGAAACTTTGGGAAAAAGTGCAGGGAGCCCCAGGACAAATGGGAAGGGGGCAGCCACCAGGACAGTGACTGGGAAGGACTCACTGTGCCATTTATAAAAAGAACATTAGGAACGGATTGTTAAGGGTGTCAGGATCAGCTATTGTACCAGGGGCTCACCACAATGGAGCCCTTGCTGAATCACAGAGTGTTTCGTAGCAGACATGGGAACTTCTCTAATTTGAATTTTGTGCCAAAGGGGGAACAATTGTTCAAATGTTCTTTTGATAAGTGGGAAAGATGAGCAGGTGCATTTTATTCAACCACAATTGGTGAATGTGTGCATGTGTATGTGAATTACCGCTGTGTGTGTTATCTTCATAGCTGCCTTTGCCCATTCCCTTCAAACACTTTGTACAGGGTTGGGAGAGGCCAGGAAGAATGAGACATGAACAGTAAGTTGGCTTGTGTCCACTGAGTTGTTTTATACATTTTCTCTGTGTAACATAATTAATTGCTTTTGTTTTTTTTAACCCAGCTTAAGACTCTGTATTGACCAGGTGCTGCAAAATTGAAGGGCTACCATGAGCCAGGTGAGTTCTCTGGTTTGCTCAGATCCTGCTGCTGAGGAGCCAACTCCTTGAGAATAAGATGAATGGAGGGACCAGGATGGGAGGGGACCTGTGGGAGAGTCTGCTTCGAATCCCTGCCCCTGCCAGCCTGGTTATGATGTGCTGCTGTGGGGTGCTACAGACTGCTCCTCCCTGACAGCTATGGGTGCAGAACCTCGAGGGTTGCTTGAGGTCATTTGGGTTGACATGAGGTCAGTGGAGTCCCTGTAGGGTTTACTTGAGGTCATCTGGGTTACTTGATCAGGAAGCCCAGTTAGCACAGACACTGCCTTTGGACTTTGCTGTTCATAACATCCAACCAGGACCACAGAGAAAGCAGCCAGGACAGCTGGACATGGGTGGACCCATCACACTCGGGCCAAGGTCACTAAAGGCCCGGAGATTTGGACTTCTCAACTGGAAGGAAAGGGAGACCTCGGCTTTCAGTAGCCAGGGACAAGGAGCTCTAGTGATTAATGGGCCAATATCAACTGTCATTGTCTATTTTATTCTCTGTATTTACTTGCCACACCTGGTGCAGGGACCAGATGTGGAAAAGTCGAGAGGGGGTGTTTCAAATGTTCCAGGTTGTTAAAAACGGTTAAGTTAATAATAACCACGGTTTGTAAAGACAAATTGAGAAATAAGAAGAGGAGGGATTGAGATGAATGCTAATGTCTTTACAAACAATTCGACGGGTGAAGATCTGGGTGTTAATGTCTTTAAAATGGGTCTTAATGTCTCTACTAACTTTCGGCAGGGCAGCGGGTTTGTTGCAGAGCCCAGACACCTCAGCTCCTGAAACAGACAAGGGGGTCTGCACAAGACTGAACTTCTGAACTTTGGAATAAAATAGTAGGTTCAAGGGGGAAATATGTGGCAGGTGCTTTGGGAAGGCTGTACCTTCCTGGTACCTCAGCAATGGGGAAAGGAAGAGGGCAACATGCGGCCGGGAGTTTAGGGTAAATGGAGGCTGCACCCTCTGAAACCTCGAGAGAGAAAACCCCGTGGGCGTGTGCCTTTATTTGAATAAAGTTGCAGGACTCCTCTGTCTCCTTTTTGGACATAAACCTCTGGTGTTTGTGGATTTTCCTGACAAAAAGCTGTACTGAAATCCAAAAAGATTACATTTACTGGCTTCCCTTGATCAACTGTGTAATGAATGTGATGCCTTAGGTTTTAACTTTTTATTTTTCTACATCAGGACTGCTCTAGTGTATGACTCTTAAGACTACATAAATTGTCATCTAGTGTTCTGTTACTGTCATTTAGACGAAACAATTTCTCTCTGGGCTGGAGTTTCAAGGACATACTGTTTTTCCAAAAGCCCAAAATGTAAACATCCATGGACAGCAGCGAAGAGAAGAAGGGGACAAACTGGGGATGGGACTTCAGGACCCGAAGCCGTAATTAGACAATGGGTTTCTGATATGCAGATGGACCGAAGGCATATCTGTCCAAAAAACACGTGCTAGGCGTCCATTTTGGGTGTAGTCTCTGCGAGACTCCTGCATGGCCCAAAGTGTACCTTGTTTTAATAAATACTTCTTTTATTCTTTTAACTGTCCAGCTTCTGTTTCAGGTCAGCCTTTCGTAAGGCATTAGATGAATAAATGATAAATGTTGGCTTTGTAAAAATAGCGTTATGATAAAATATAGTTCAGTAGAAACAAGATTGTAGTAAAATTATAACCTCGAGATAATTCTGATATATTGGAAAATGTAGTCATAAATATATAGCTATAAACGTCTTTGAGCTGATGACTCCAAGTGCAAAGGAATTTCAAGGGAACAAGAGAAGATAAGGCCAATTCACAGCTCTCGAAGGTGTCTGGACAATCTCAAGGCAGGCTAAGAGGCGACATTCTGGTGGGAAGGCGGGGCAGAGACCAGGGGGAAAGAGTTGTTTGAAATGTAAATTTTCTTCTGAGCGTAATGAGTATGTAACAGTTAAAGGTATTTAACCCATTGTAAAATGAACAGAGTGCCTCTAGCAGATATGCTATGCACCCAGTGCTGCTTTTGCCTTGGTTCTACTAATAAATGTTCAATATTATTTTACTAAAATTTTTGTTCATGGACCCGTGTTTAACAACTGGGTGGGTTACCTTGTCAAAAATATTTATAGACAAGACCAGTTACAACCTAATGCTAGAGGCTACCACCGCTAGTTTGTCCCAAAGCTTTTTCCATTATGAGGTCAGATCTTGCCCCTTGGTTTATTTCCACCTTCCCCTGGCAGGATGTTCATGCTGTTCATGGCATCCTTGTGATACTAGTGTTTTCCAGGTGTGATTTGAAACATTTCTCCAGCTTCTTATGGCCATCCCGTTGGTCAGGCTTAAACAGCAAACTCCAGCTACTTCCTGGACAACATTTTTTCTAACTGCATATTCTGGAATATTTTCGGTTTGTTGTTTGTTTGTGATTTTGTTTTACTTGTGGGTTTTGTTTTGATTTTTTTTTTTTGTTGTCGTGTTTTGTTTGGTTGGTTTGGGTTTGGTGTTTTGTTGGAGGTTTTTGTGGGGTTTTTTGTGCGGGCGGGGGCAATACCGTGAATATTTTTATTGATGTGGAAAGAAGACCTATTCACTTCTCTCCTGTGTTAGGCTCCATCTCCATCTCCTCGTGCTCCGGGCAGTGCCAGCACTGGCAGCCAAGAGCCCATGGCAATAGGTCCTCTCTGGGGCTGAGGCAAGGCAGGGAGCGCCGGGACTGTGGGAAGAGTGAAACACCTTTTCCTTGGGATTCGCGCTGGCTTTTTTGTTTGTGTGCAGCGCGGCCGGTGCGTGCGCGGAACGCTGGGGCCCGGGAGCCGTTTCCAGCCGAGCCGGGCCGGGCCGGGCAGGGAGCGGCGGCGCGGCCCGGGAGGTGGCCGGCGCGGCCTGAGGGGCGGGATGGCGAAAGTGCTGGCGGCCCTCAGGAACCACTGGAAGAAATCTGCGTTCGGGGCCTGCCTGCTGGGCTGGGGCGGGAACTGGCTCTATGGCAAGCACTGGTAATGCCGGCTGGGGCCGGGCCGGGCTGGGCCGGACCGGGCGGGGCAGTGGGAGGGAAGGGGAGCGCCTGAAGTGGGTGTTGCCTCTCGAAGGGCCCCGGCAGACTGAAGGGATGGGTCTCGCTCCTGCTTCAGCAGCTGTAGGCGTGGGAAGCTCAGTGCCTTTTTATGCCTTCTCACGTCGGCCGTGTTGTAAGACTATGGCGGGTTCGGGCGGGAGGTTTAAACAGAGGGGATGTCTGGCTGGCATAAGCAGTTTTGGGGCCTCTTGGAGAGGAGAAGGTTTTCTGTCTTCTAACCTAAAAAAAGAATGTCATGAGCCATACGTGTGCCTTCAGCTTGCCTGCTTTTAGCCTGTGTTATAAGGATGGACTGGAACCAGGCCTGCAGGATGTGCTGAGGGTGACCCTTCCCAACGTGGTGCTCCTGTGCCTGTGGGTTTTCCCACCTCTTTTTTGCTGCAGAAGTCCTTGTCCCTTTCTCGAGGCCTGGCACCGGCAGCAGCCTTGTGCTGTCCCTCACTGGTGTGATCTTTACTGGAAGGAGCCTGTCGGCTGCTCCTCCCATAAGTTATCCCTAATGGTGTCATTTCCACTGCTTACCTGTGGAGCAAATGTCCCTTACGGTAAGTAAAATCCTCATTCGTGGTTTGTTTTTTTTTTAAAGTTGGGTTTATATTTTAATCCTTGTCCTTCAAGATTATGGTTAATGCATTTGACTGAAAAGCAAGTGTAGCCAAATTATTTTTAGAACTGTAGCTTTTGGTTCTGCTGTTTATTGCCACTGTCTTAATGGTTTTTTTTTAATTGTTTAGTCAGGTTTTTAACAGTGCTCTTTTCTGCTTACATTGCAATGCTGCCAAAGCCTCAGTGGAAAAGTTAGGAAAATAAATCTGTTTGTGTTGTTTTATACTCCCTTTCTTCAAATCCTTTTGCCTAGGGACTTTGGCATTAAATCAGCCTTTGTTTTGCATGGTGCATCTTCTTACCTGAAGCAGTGAGGCTCAGTGTCCCCTTTGTGTCTCTTGCATCTGGGAGTTTTCATGCCCATGTGCTGTTGGTTTCAGCTGTACATTGAGTTCTTGTGTGGTAATGGTGAAATTGTGTTCGGATCACAGAGAATGTGGAGCATACCACAGGTGATGTGGTCGGGAATAAGGAGGAAAATACTGAAGGCTGCGGGGAAAATGATGGGACATCACACCAGATCAATGTGATCAAAGTGAAGCCGTTTTATTTCAGGCAGCAAGCATACTTATATTCTATAGTGTGCTAAAAATAAAGCTACGTGATAAGTTTTTCTTCTGCAGTTCACACAGTGCTTTTCTCACACAAAGTTTTCACACGGTATTTTCTCTAATTAGAGCACTAAGTTAGTATCAGAAGGCTACAATAACAGTTTCATCTGCCAAGTTTCTCCTCAGACACCTGGAGATTATTTACAGTCTTTGTATCTCCCTTTCTCACAGATGCCTTTTCAGGTGACCTTGCACAGAGGCCTATTTTTCATCTAAAGAGCCTGGATTGCTCACTTATGTCTGCGCAGACTGAGATAGTTATTCTCCACAAATCCCCCTTCTTTTCTTTGAGCAAGCCAGACCTGGTTTACACTTTTTTCTACTACATTCATCAAACACTTAACTATGCAGGGCAATAATACACTTATGATTATAATAACTGTGGCGGTGGTTCAAAACCCCAAGACCCCTTCACCCCCTAGGAGACTTTGGATCAAGCAGTCCCAAGACTGAGGCCACCCCTGGGGTGGAGTTAGTAGTGGTTTGCCCCTGAAGGGGGCTGGGTCTCCTAGGGGTAGGCTGTCCTTTACCTATTCGTCTGGCCATCTGCCACTCTCCTGTCTGTCACCCCGAGTTTCCAGAACTTTCCATGTTACTCGATGGTTGATTGTTTATTTCCACATTTGTCACCCCTTCTCCTCCCCCTTTCCTTCCCAGTTGGTCCTTATCCCTTTGTCCCTCCCTGGTTCCTCCCCTGGGCTTGTTGTTGATTTCTTGGTCTTCCCTCAATAAAAGTCTGATGCAAAGGGAGCTCCAGGTCTTTCGACCTTGGATGCCCAGAGTGCTGTCAACCCTGCGTTACAGTATCTCTCTTATTCCTAGGCGAAAGATCCCCCCCCGCGTATTCTCCGGTGTTAGCGGTTACAGTGTCTACCCTTAAGGGAGGCACAGCCTGCGGCAAGGGACGAAAGGGCCCGACAGCAGTGAACCTGCTCGGGTCAGGGACACTCCTTGTAGCTGCCGTCGGGCTGCAGCCCAAAACCCTGGTGGGCAGCTGGCCAGCCCAGACCAGCGGCAAATAACCACTAAAACTATCAGTCCCATCTTTACAATCTCCATTAACCATCCCTTAATACTTAGGCCTGCTAACCAATCTCCTAAAGGCGATTCCATTATCTTTATCTTCTTCGTGTTTTCCCTCAATTGTTGTAAATGAGCATGAATTGACTGAGAGTGGTCAGATAGATTCATACAGCACATTCTACCAAACTTTTCATAACCATGGCTCTGAGCCAGTAACAAGAAGTCTATTGCGGCTCTGTTTTGCAGCACTGCGTGTCTAACACCATCAACGTCCTGTAGCAGTTCTGAAATTATACTTTAAGTTAAGCTGTGTAGCTTTCCAGCAGGCTAAGTGGCCTATTTCTCGCAGTGCATTTCCAGCTGCAGCTCCAGGCACAAACAGTGACATTAATACTCGTGACACTTTTCCTTGTAACTCCACCTTATCCTTACAATCAGGGCCTAGTTGTTCTACTGATCGTTTTGTTCTGGTTCTACTTACATTTTGTAATACATCGGCCATTGAGGGGGCAAAAAGAGTGAGTTTGCCAATATAACAAGGTCCTCTATAAACCCTCATGGGAATTCCTTGCCATGCCCAGTCTCCACAAATTAATAAGTACCCTGAGGGAAATTCTTTGGCTGTATCATTGTTCTAAATAGCAAATCTGCTGCCTCTTTTTTCTGTCCCTAAACTGCCTTTACAATAATCATTCTTATTTTGATACTTAAACCACTTAGAGGTGCTTGATACATTAGTCCAAGATGTCCAATTATGCTGTTTATGAAATTCAATTCCCATAAAGGCTGGTCCTCTATTTTAAAGACAGAGACTACTACATACTACACTACTATCCTAAGATACTCCTATGACTCCTATTATGGCTACTACTATGGCTACTGCCTTCTACTATGCAATGAAAATTCCCTTTATACCATCCCAAACACAGGATGTGCCATCATATAAACAGAAAAGATAAACAATACCCTATAAGGTCACAAACCACAATACACATAACATACATAGTGTAACCCTACAATTCCCCCTTTTGTTTTAATTAACGTGAGTTTGTCTATGGCATTACCAGCCATCTGTCATAGGCAGTGCAGTAAGTAAGAAACACACATAATTAGACATAAGAATACTCCTAACATCCATGTGTTAAACATTCTAAGTGATCTACATCCTCCTGTGATTTCTCATGACTCAATAATTCAGTAAATCAGTCTCAATTACTTTGCCTCTGAAGGTTATCAATCAGAGCAATACCTCATTGAATTTTGGAATGCTATACCACAACATCCAGGGTCTGTAACAGCTGGCATGCCTTGTTTCAGTGAGGACATGGAAAAACCCACCCGGACAGAGTCTCCAAGTCCACTCCAAAAGGGATGCAGCCAATGTAAATTCAAATTAGTAAGTCAAACTCAAATATGATTTGGATGCAGAAACACCTGGGTCTGTTGGTAGATGTCTGACCAGGGAGAGCCCAGACTTGGCCAGAGCCAGGGCTCCAACTGGAGGGGTTTCCATAACGCATACCTTATGAGAAAGGTGTTAGAAACAGCAACTGGGAGGGCTACTTAAACTTGAACTAATCGTGGAGACAGTTACACAAACATAAGACAGGTTGTGCGGATATCTACATAAAGATACAGGAAAGTCTGTAAAGCAACAGACTTTGCCAACTATCCTTAACTAAGAAGACCATGGTACCATGAACATGATAAGTAAAAGAATGCATATGTATGACTGTACGTACGTAACCTTAATAGAACTTAATCTTTGTTATAACACACATAGTTATGCATAACTGCAGGTGACTTTCACAGAACTTAGTCGTAACACTTAACCCTAACAGAATTTAATAAACCTAATAGTACTTAAACTTTAACAACATATTTATAGCTATTAATACATCAGGGGTGATCCAGAGTTGTTAATACATCAGAAGTGATGGGTCGGGAGAGGTTTGAAAACAGTGTTACAAGCTGTGATCACACAGATCCATCCCTTCTTCGAGCAGGGATGCAGATTCGCTCTATCCTCTCCGGGATCACTGTGCTTCCAGGTTCAGCTGTAGATATAGAACTCAACACTCATTAAAACAAAGTAAAAATAAGAAAAACAGTAAAAACAGATTACAATCCAGTTATTAATTTCTATTCAGTAATACAATTCCCATCATTGATTCACAGACAATACAAAGGTAACTTGTGTTTATCTAATTCAGTTTACAATTCGGATAAATCTAGTTTATCACTCATTTAAACCTAGTTTACCACTAAGCTTACATTTTGCCCAAACCCCCTTGCCCTGCTCCAGTCCACTCCCAACCCTGCCAAACGGAGGAGGGCAGGGGGAAGTTTTTCAGCTGTAGTTTTGAGAAAACTTGAGAGAGGGGAGGCTTTCCTGGTCCCCCAGGGGGGAAAATCCTTTAGCCAGACTTTTCCATACTTTTCAGCTGTAGTTTCTGAGGCCGGATGCGGTAAAGTCAATTACAGGAGCAAAAGAGCAGCACGGGCAGTGCCGCCGCCGCCCCCACCCCGCTAGTCCAGGTAAGATTGTCATTGCTAGGGTGTTGGTAAGGAAAAGTTTTCGCTGCGCGCGGACCCGCTGATTCAGGGAAAATTTGTGTTATTAAGTCGCTGGTGAGAAAAAGTTTCCACTGCGCACGGAGTTGCCGGTTCAGGGAAAAATGTTGTTGTTAAGGTATTGCTGGGGGAAAAAGGTTTTTCACTGTGAACGGTCCCGCTGGTCAGGGAAAACTGTTGTGACCAAATTGCTAAATGGGGAAAAAAGTTTTTTGTTGTCTGCCCGGCGCGGGGAGAAGGCATCGCTGCCACAGCGATGCAGTCCCTGCCGCCGCTGGCTCTGGGGGGGTGGGTGGGGGGGGACAGCTGGAGCCGAGGGCAGGAGGCGCCGCCAACTGCAGCGGCCACGGGGAGAATCCGAAATCGCTGCGGGAGGCTGGGTGGCTGCCATTGGAGGCTCGCAGGCTGCTAGGGCTCTCTAACCTCTCAAGCACGTCTCATAGCAATTTTTCCACTATATCACCTTTTCTTTCGTCTTCCCTGGCGGATTGTAGAGTCAAGTTAGATTGTAGGGTCGTCCCCGCTGACTCGGGTGGCTGGCATCGGGTGGCTGGCTCTCGGGCGGCTGACATTAGTGGCTGACATCAGGTGGCTGGCACGAGTGGCTGGCATTCTGGCCCGCCTTCCCGCCGCGTCTGCGTTAATTTTGTTTTGATTTTACTCATTTTCGCTCTTAGTTGATCTTGCACTTTGTTCAATGTGTCTTTATCTTTGGCAGGCTCATTAAGTTTTACAACGGACCTTTCTTCGAGTTCCTCAGTACTTTGAGTAAGACTTGCGGGGGTGGTTGTCTCGGGTAAAGGAGGGGTAGAAGGCAGGGCTGTTGCAGAAATGGGAAGTGGGAACGTCACATGGATTGAACAGGTGGAGGTGATTGCTGTTTCAGTTTCATTTGATTTAGAGTCCGAAGGAGTTAACGTCGTGAAAGCAGAAGCAGCTGCCTGCCTCTCTGCTTTCATTGTCTGGAAGGGTCTCTGTTACAGGCTTCCAATGAGTGAAATATTTGGATGTCTCTTTAGCGGCTGCTCTGCTATTACTGATCGTGTCCCACAGTGCCTTCCCAATTGCCTCCCAGATGGGTATTTGAAAGGCTACTCCCATTCCCGGGATTAGTCCACAGTCCCAAGTCCATTTTAGGAGATTCCGAATAATGGAATCATTACATTTCAGTCTTCTCACAGAGATGATAAGTTGGAGGAGGTTTAGGACTGCCACTTGTTCCTTGTCCATCCCCATCTCCTCCCCGGCCATTTTCCTCCCCAGATGCATTACGTAAGGGGCTTCTCGTCTTCACGGCGAGGCAACGGGACGAGGCAACCCATGTTTCAGTGAGGCTTCCCTCATCCCACATGACCTGCGTGTGAGGCTTCCCACCTTTCGGTGAGGATTCTCTGTCTTCCCGCACTTCTATATGTACAAGGCTTCCCACCTTTTGGTAAGGCATCCCACCCTTTTAGTGAGACATCCCGCACTTTCTGTGTGCGAGGCTTCCTGCCAGGGCAGCAGGGATTTGGCCGGCTTACCCGCTCCCTCAGTGATCTATTTCACTGAATATCAGTATCCGATGCATCCGAGGGCCTCCTATCACGTCAGGTGGTATCACGTCGTGAGGCTTGGCATCACGTCGATCATGTTGGGATCACCATTTGCTGGGAAAATGATGGGACATCACACCAGATCAATGTGATCAAAGTGAAGCCGTTTTATTTCAGGCAGCAAGCATACTTATATTCTATAGTGTGCTAAAAATAAAGCTACGTGATAAGTTTTTCTTCTGCAGTTCACACAGTGCTTTTCTCACACAAAGTTTTCACACGGTATTTTCTCTACTCTAATTAGAGCACTAAGTATCTGTGGTAGTTTGAAAGCAAATTAGTGAGAGACTCAAAGTCAGAACTACAATTTAATAGAAAAATTAAAATAAATGCAATAGTACAAAAACACTGACAGAGTCAGAATACAACCTGACACCCTGTTGGTCAGGGTGTTGGTAGCAGTCCAATTAGATGGTGGCTGCAGTCCTCTGGGAGTGATAGATGTGGTTTTGTTGAAGCAGTGATCCTGTGTAGTTCTCCTCTGAAGGTCCAGTGGTGGTGTAGAAGGGTCTGGTCTTCCTCTGGGAATCCAGTGGAAAAGCTGACTTGTGGTGTTTCAATTTCTAGTTTATATCCAGATAGGAATGCATGATTCCTCCCCCTGGGCGGAGCATCTCACAATGGGAATGATGGAGTTTTATCAGTGGGACTCAATGGCCCATTAACAGAAGATATCCCCTGAAGCCATCAGGGGAGCAAAGTGTGCCCCACCTGGCTCCAACAGCTGGCCTGTTGCGTTCTCTTCTCGGTCCCACCTTAGTACCAGCGTCGGAGAGCTAGCCTTATCCTAGGATGCCGTTCGCGATCAGGAAGGCATCCTCGGAGTGCTGACTATGAGCACAGCCAGTCCGCCTCCCGGTCCGGGGAGATGTTGCCCCCGGAGCTTGATGAGACCGCAAAGAACTACCAGAGAAGGAGGTCTCTTGGTATGTGATTTCGTAGGTTTATTGCCTCCAAAGGGAGCACATGGACCAAGAGCCAAGAGCAGCTTATTACATCGGTATTTAAGGGAGGAACAACCCCCAATAGGATGAGGGCAGGGGACAATACAGGGGAGGGGCTGGGGTACATGATCAAATGGGGTTTAGGGAGGGGAGGGGAACAGAGAGAACAACAAATGAACTATGGAGTGACAGGGAATTTCCCAGGGCGGGAATAAATAACAGACAAGTCCAGTAACCAATAGCAGGAGCTTGGGGTCCGTGGATTGGTGGTCCAACTGCTGCCCCTGGGAGCTCCGGGGGGAAACCCTCTGTCCGTGGAACCTGTCCGGAAGTCCTCTGGTTCCGAACCACCGCAAAATCTCCCCCTGTCTTTTTACTTAAAGAAAGTGATTTGTTAGTACAATGAAGATAATAACTAAAATCAAAAGCAAAGTCTTGAAAATCTGCAAATAAACAAACAAACATTGTTAAATCATTGTCTCT
This sequence comes from Eopsaltria australis, assembly GCA_034509425.1. NCBI lineage: Eukaryota > Metazoa > Chordata > Aves > Passeriformes > Petroicidae > Eopsaltria > Eopsaltria australis. Next base: position 18,132 of record JAVTVJ010003641.1, read on the forward strand.
CTACAGGACTGGGAATGATTGGGGTATGGGAGGTACATGGGGTAGGTTTCAGGAGAGTCTAAGGGGAAGATATCAAGAAGAAGGGTCTCAGTGATTTTTCTTGATGACTGTCGAAGTTTGGAGTTTTCTTTTTCCTTCTCTTCCACGCTGATCTCTGTGGAGCAGCGTCTGTTGGTGGATGCGACTGGATCTGCTCTGGTGGATGTGTTGGGTGGAGAGTTGTGATGCCTACTAACTTCAGCCATCGTGGTTCAAGTGACTGGTCATCTGGGATCGCCTCTGATGGGGTCTCCAGTGGCATGGGTGGTGATGGAGAGCAGGACACAGTGGATTCAGCTTTTAATTTCTTTGAGGAGCACGGTGCCGATCCGTTTCCCGAATGGGATGGAGCATGTGGTGTCCAGGAGCCTGTGGAAGACTTAGGTGGAGGGTGATTAGAACTGTTCAGCAGGCTTTGAAGCTGCTGCTTCCATATCTTTTCCCACACCCGATACTGAACCTGAACTAAAATGCCTGTCATGATTGTTTTTATGTCAGATGGGACCAGCACACCTTTAAAGTGAGGAGAATCTCTCCCAAGCTCTCTCTCCACCTTGCAAGGCTCTCGCAAGGCTGCAGGTGACTGTGATTCCCATCGTGGATTGTTACCCTGAGGGCTGTGCACACCTGATGCCACTGCAGGGTCTGGCTGACCAGCTGCATCACAGGCTTCAGCCTCCCCACTTTTTGGCCCCCAATCACGTGGTGTGGGAGAGGGAGCCTGGGGATCTGGAAGTGGGTGGTGGTCAGGGGTGGGACTGCAGTTGATATGAGCAGTCCAGGCGCGGGGTGGGGCGGGGACGTCCCTCGGGCAGGGGCGGGGACCTCCGGCGCGAGGGGAGGGACCCGACGCGAAGACATCATCGGCCGCGGGGGGGGAGCCCGACGCGGGGCCAATCGACGCGAAGGGGAAGGAGCCGTGGGAGGAGTTGGGAGGATTCGTGGGCTTTCGGCGTGAGACTGCGCAGTGGGAACAGGGGTGGAGGCACAGCGCCATGAGGCCGCCGCCATCTTTAAACTCGGAACAATGGGGGAGCGCAGCCGGCGCGAGTTTGGCTGTGGGCTCGGAGAAAGGGTTTGGGGTGAAGCTCCCTATGAGGGAATCAGTCTCATAGCGGGGAGAACTGAGGGGCGCGCTTCCCTGCAGCGGGGAAGAGGGATTGGGAAAAGGGGAATTAGGAACGTGGGGTGGGTGAGTCGGGGATTTCGAACTTTCAGGACAATTACGCAAAGTATAACAAATTACAATCAACAACGGGAAAAATTTTCGGACAGAAACATCACCCCCTCTCTCCACTGCCTCTAAACGTTTTTCTACTAACTCCCAAAAACTCAGAGTTTTAACAGAAGAAGCAGAAGCAAGAGGGACATAGGCAAAGATCCATTTAACAAAACGTTTCCAAGCCTTCTTATTAGCTTTCCCGTTTTTTAACTTTAGGGTCTCTTTAACTTGGACATAAAACTCCTGCTCTATTCGGGACAGCTTAATACCCATTGTCTCCGAATAAAAGCCTCCTTGCTCTTTTTATACGGTACAAAACTCCCCTCGAGCCTGATTCCCGCTGCCTATCGCGGATTAGACCTCACCGTCCGCGCTCGGTTCTCGGTGGCTTTCCCGCCGCTATCACGGGCACCGAGCTTCGCCGCCGCGCGCGGATCCTGGTCCTTTCCCACCGCGCCCCGCAGCCGCCAAACCTCACCGCTCCGTGCGGGTCTTGGTTCCTCGATCCCAGCTTCAGTTGCCGTCACCGGCTCCGGAGGGAGAAACATCCAAAAGAGCAAGGGTCTCTGGTCTCGTCAGTCCGTTCAGCTAACGTACACACTTCAGACGCTCCAGAACGGTTTCTGACGGCCCCTGCAAGTCCACCACTAGAACGCGGAGGTTCTTGCTAGGGGAGCGACGTCCCGAAGGCGCTATCCGGACCGCTGCTGCGTATCCAGGTCGCTCGCAGGGAACCCCGAGAGGTCGGAGTCCCTGTTCGGGCGCCACTTTGTTGCGTTCTCTGCTCGGTCCCACCTTAGTACCAGCGGCGGAGAGCTAGCCTTATCCTAGGATGCCGTTCGCGATCAGGAAGGCATCCTCGGAGTGCTGACTATGAGCACAGCCAGTCCGCCTCCCGGTCCGGGGAGATGTTGCCCCCGGAGCTTGATGAGACCGCAAAGAACTACCAGAGAAGGAGGTCTCTTGGTATGTGATTTCGGTAGGTTTATTGCCTCCAAAGGGAGCACATGGACCAAGAGCCAAGAGCAGCTTATTACATCGGTATTTAAGGGAGGAACAACCTCCAATAGGATGAGGGCAGGGGACAATACAGGGGGAGGGGCTGGGGTACATGATCAAATGGGGTTTAGGGAGGGGAGGGGAACAGAGAGAACAACGAATGAACTATGGAGTGACAGGGAATTTCCCAGGACGGGAATAAATAACAGACAAGTCCAGTAACCAATAGCAGGAGCTTGGGTCCGTGGATTGGTGGTTCAACTGCTGCCCCTGGGAGCTCCGGGGGGAAACCCTCTGTCCGTGGAACCTGTCCGGAAGTCCTCTGGTTCCGAACCACCGCAACACTGGCCCATTAGAAGTCATGCCCTGGGACCATCAGGGACCAGCCAGGAACACTGCCCCACCTGGCCCAAACAGCCCATGAAGATGGTGATGGAATACATACCACTGTAACCTAAGACAGCATCAGAAGGCTACAATAACAGTTTCATCCGCCGAGTTTCTCCTCAGACACCTGGAGATTATTTACAGTCTTTGCATCTCCCTTTCTCACAGCTGTCTTTCGGATGACCTTGTACAGAGGCCTATTTCTCATCTAAAGAGCCTGGATTGCTCACTTATGTCTGTGCAGACGGAGTTAGTTATTCTCCACAGAAGGCAAGCAACCAGAAAGGGAATCTTTGGTACCTAAATTTCAGTGGGTGGAGGTTGTTTGCCTTGAGTGTAGGCATGTTGCTTTAACCCAGATAATGAACAGGGGAAAAAAAATTTTACATATCCCATTCTCCAATCTCCCCTTTTATCTGTAAAGGAAAATACAGCATTTCCTTTGCAGACACTGGAAATGCAAGGTAGGAAACCCTGTGATGACAGCCTAGTGAGACTTTGATGTAGGCCATAGCTACAGCTTTCACTCTTTTAAACACTGTTTGGAAACACTGACAGCTGTTTAGCAGTTTCTGGGCCATTCTCTGTGGAGAGTTGTTTTATCCAGGTTGGAGAAAAACAAGGAATGAGAAGAGCCTGATGGCAAGAGTGTAAAAAAGAATTGAAAGGTGATCTCAAACAGCCCTTTGTGATACTCTGTGTACAGTGAGGACCTTACCTTTTAGCAGGTGGACAGCAGGGAATAGGCCAGGATCCCTGTCTGCAGCTTGTGGGGATGGCTTTTTGGTGTGTTTTTGTACATTTCCCCTTCCCTGTTTCTCTGTGTCACAGTTGTGCTGGGGAGCAGAGAGGTGCCTTTTGCCCCATGCACAGATTGCTGCAGGCAATGCAGGTCAATGAAGGATCTGTAGGGGCTGTGCTGGCCCTGAGGCTTCTTGTTATCAACATCAGAGGCTGAATTGCTATGCATGAGCCATACCTGACTGGACTGATATTTGCCCTTGGAGAACACATTAAGCGTAGTGAGGTCTTGTGCTTTGGTTTCTGGTATCACAAGTTCCTGATGAAGGGCCTTGCTTTAGCACAGCATTGCTTCAGATTAGCCTCTGACTTCTTGGAAGTAGCTGAGATGTTGCTCATTTATTTGCAGCCGAAGAGAATTTTTGTTTGCCATCCTGCATCCCTCTTTCTGTCCTTGTGGATTTTCTAAAATATTTCTCTTGCAAGGAGAAGGTGATTTGCTTTTTTGACTCCTCAAGGTTCCTTCTTTTGGATGCAGCAGCCATGATGCCTGCATTAAGTGGAGCTATTGTAAATAACAACCTGTCCCGCAGATAAATGGCAGCTCTTCTGTAGCCAGTCTCTACAAGCTCAAAGGGACAGAAGAGCTCTGAAATACTTCCTTAAGACTTTGGAGGGTGCTATATGGACAGGAAGAATGTTACCTTCTCCAGGCTTGTTCCCAGCACCTCTGCCCTGCCTGGAAATGGATGTGAGAGTCCCTCTTGCACACCCTGAAGACACTGATGTGGATGCCCTTGTGCTCCCTAGGTTGTAAAGGAAAGAGGGGCACTGGAGTTTGAGGGATCATTGCTGAGTTGGTCTAAAGGTTGTGGATGGCAACTGTAAAGGTCGAGGAGCTGCTTAGTCTTGGTACTTTCTTCCTGCAACATTTAGTTTCTGGATCAGTGTATTATCCTTTCAGTTTGAGAGGTGTTTGTTCAAATACTGACTGATTTAAAAGTAAGGAGTTTTGGATGAGCAGGAGGAATAAAAGGAGGAAAGATTGTGCTGATTCCCCCTCTCTCATGTGTTATTCAGCCCTTCTAAGTATGCAGTGGTACAGAAGGTACCTCTTCAACAGGGGTGTCAGTCAGGAGGTGGCAAAGGTTTTTCATGTGTAAAATGATAGGTGTTATGTCTGGTTGAACTACTGTTAACTAAAACCCCATTGTCATTCTTGCAAAACTGTAATGAGTTTTAAAATTCCTTTTGTTCTCATAAAAGAATATGTTTTAAAAACCCATTGTGTTGCATTTAGGATAGCAAATACTCTTGTGGTATCTGAGAAGTAGGAGGATAACTTGCTACATGTGAGTTTGTCTTTAATTTCTCTGGATTGCATGAATTTATATATTAGGCTCATTTTAATCTTTAGCATCTCATTTAGCATATCATGCTGCAGGTGCAAGGGACACAATTTAATATCCTAGATCAAAGCTTGGAGGGTATGCAGATTGTCAGACGTGCTCATACACAGTAACATACTGCTGATGAACACACAGGTGAGGTTGATTACAAATAAAGATACCATATCATGGTTGTCAACTTTTCACCAAGTTTGGAATTCCCTGTCACCTTCATGTCCTGGGTCACCTTTCCTGAATTGAGCTGCAGCTGTTCTTTCATGCCCAGGTGGTGCAGTGAATTACCAGCTCTGTCAAATCAGCAGAAATGAAATCTCCAGCACGATGGACATCAGCTTAACGGATTGTCAGATTTGACCAGACTCTTACAGTGATGTCATTGCGTAAGTCATCATCACCAAGTCAGGATGGAGACCCTGGATACTCTACTGAGGCAGTGGACTCATCACATACTTGGTTTTACTCTGTATACGTTAAAGTATTGACATTCTCAGTAGAAAATGCTGGCAAAGCACCTGAGCCTTTGACTGCCTGCCAGTAATCCTGAGTGGTGCTGTTATCTACAATTTGAATGTTAGTCTCTGCATGTTTGCCAGCTGATAACTCACTTTGTCACTTTTCTGCATATATTTCCTGAATAGCTGACTTTTATTTCATCAAAACTTTGTCAAAAAAACAGAGTATAAATTCTGAGTCTTAGGTAAAGCTGATGAAACCTAAGATTTGTCTTTCACGCCCTTCCAAGGCCAAGATGGAAGTAAATTCTAATATCCAGTAAAGAGGATTCTGTGCTCTTGCTGTATTAGAAGCAGCCAAAAAGCTCTCTGCTAAGATAAAATCTCTTTCAGGAGTTCTGATATAGCTCCTGAGGACTGATCCTGTGCACAGCTTTGGTCAAATTTCTCCTCACAGAACTCTGTGTTTTGATGCAGACACTGAACTTTGAACTTTTTAGGCTTCTTCATATTTGAGTATATTTAATAGTCTTAGATTTAATGCTGTTAACCCATTTTGGAATGAGATCTTGAGCTTCTTTATATATTTGTAGTGTGATCACTTTGGTTGGATCTAAGACAGACCCTTGCTGCAGATGAGAGCTTTAAACAGCTTCAGTTCAACTTTATTGTCTTCTACTTGTTGCACTCATTGCTGCCCTGGGTGACCTTTCGTCATGGGAACTGTCCTTTCCACCCTGGCTTCTGCTGGCACTTGGGCACAGGACTCAGTCTCAGCTTGAGGAGCATACATACTAAATTGTGTGGATCTGTGTGTTTATGTGTAAGAGTGTTAATGCCCTGTTAACTCCCCAGCTGAAAACATTCAGGACAGGAGCAGTGGCCACCAGTCCTGCACTGGGGGTGTTGCAGAGGAATCAAAACAGCCCTGTCCAGGCGAGTCACATGGATGTTGTGCTCTCCGAGCGTTGTGTTCTGGCAGCCTGGCACGGCTGGGGTGTGGCAAGTTCTGCACAGTTCTCTTGTGTCCTTCCTGTGTTAGTTCCATGCTTTGGCGAGAGCCTGCTCTGTTCTCCACAGAGTCTGTGCTGCAGTGGCTGCCAGCCTTGAGGCTTTGCTGGGAATGTTCTGTCTGTGGGTTCAGGCTAGGACAGCCTCTTTCCTCCATACCCTGCTGCCACTGTTTGTTCCTCTCTGGTTCCCAATTTTTTACTGCTTAAGCAAGTTGGCCCAGCTGTAAGCTGTGTGATGTTTAATTCTCACAGCAGGAAGCCCTGAGTTGGCCAGCAGATGCAACACTGCTTGTCTGTTTGGCTTTAAGGCCGAGTTGTGTAGATAAACCCTTAGGGGAAATGTAAAGTAAAAATTGATTTTTAGTTTGCTGTGAATGTGGTGCAAGTCAGAAGAAATCTCTGTGTGTTCTTTAAGGCAGTGCAGCAATTTCCCTCAGCCTCCACCTGCTCGTGTTCAAGCATTGTTGAAAAGGCTTTGTTACTACCTAATAATAGACAATAAAGTACAAACAAAATCAACAAAATCTTATGATTATTATTTAGTCTCTTCTTCTCTCGGTGCTGGTGAGCAGTCATATTTTGAGAATGAATACATGCTGAGGCAGAAGGTGTCTTAAGAAGTTACCTTTTTGCTGATTTTCACATTTTTCTAGCTATATTTATTGATTGTTACGACCCGTAGAGGACTTGCAGGCCCACTTGGGGTACTTCAGGTGAGCCACATGAAGTGAGTTGTTGCGTTCCCTGCTTTATCCCACCCCGGTACCGGCGGCAGAGCGCTAGCATGAACCTGGGAGGCTGTTTGTGTTCTAGAAGGCTTCGCCAGTGAGCCAACTATGGGCACCGCTAGTCCGCGTTTCGGTCTGAGGAGATGTTGCCCTCAGAGCACGGCGAGATAGCAAAGAACTCCCAGAGAAGGAGGGCTCTTAGTGTGTGAATTCGGTAGGTTTATTACCTCCAAGGGAGCACAGAGACCAAAAGCCAGGAACAGCTCATTACATGGGTATTTAAGGGAGGAACAACATCCAATTAACTGAGGGCAAAGGGGCAATACAGGGGAGGGGCCGGGGTACATGGTCGAATGAGGTTTAGGGAGAGGAGGGGGGAAGAGAGAACAACGAATGAACAAGGGAGTGACAGGGAATTTCCCAAAACGGGGAAACATAACAGACAAATCAAGGAACCAATAGCAGGAACTTGGGGTTCGTGGCTTGGTGGTCCAAACCACTGCCTCTGGGAGCTCCGGGGGGAAACTCTCTGTCCGTGGAACATGCCATCGGAAGTCCTCGTCCTTCCTGGTTCGGAACCACCGCAACAGTGAGTGAAGGCAACAGCTGTGATGCAGGAGGAGGACTGCTGTTCTTACAGGTGTATCCCTGTGAGTGCACTTGTGCTGTTTTTTCTGGAGTTTGAAGCTAGTTAAGTGATGACATAATATTTTAAGGAAGTAAAATCCTGTTACCTGACATCTTTAAACTGAACTTGGAACATCCTTAAGACAAAATCAGATGACTTTGAAATGTCCCTGTTGAATAAGTGGAAATCCTATGAGTCTGGCTGGGATGGTATGGGATTCTGGGTGCTGTGCTGCTGGAGAAGTGAGACAAATCACCTGGAAATTGCTGGATGGTAAATGATTCTTTGAGTCTCAGAATCTAAACTTTTCCTTAGACACCAAAATGGTAAGTGTTAAAGCAGGCTTTTTCTGTCTCTTTAAGTGCTTCAATGCAGGAGAAAATCAGCATAAATGTTGACATCTAAACTGTCAAGCTTAATTTTTATGCGTATGACTCCATTGAGGTGAATCCTTGACAGTTGTTTTGAAGATATTTGAGGTTGGGAAAGAGAGCACAGTATCTTCTGCTTGCATTTGGAAAGTGTTGCTGGACTCCACTTTAAAGGCAGTTAACACTGCAGCATAAAGCTGGGGACACCAGGAAAACAGACTGTCTGACAGTGTGACAGAGCTTGACTTCCTGAACAAAATAGCATCAATGTGAAGTAAACAGATAACATGAGTTTGGCTGGGGTTTGTTCAGAAGGTTAGGACAGCAGTTCTCAAAGACATCAGCTGTGCGGCCTTCATTTGATAGCGGGAGCTTCTTGATATCCCATAATATTTCAACTTTATGTATTGAAATTGCAATTGTTTTCTGTTTGCTTTGGCCACACAAAGTCATGGGGGGGGGGGGAATGTCCCTGTGTGAGGGCTCATGCCCTTAGTGGCACAGGGTGGACTCAGCCTGTCATGCTGCCTTGATAGAGCGGGAATTAGCTGTGACACTGCTGTTCCACAGCTTGGAGAACCAACCTTTGCAGAGTTATTTTAACTGGTGCACTTCCATCATATTACTGCAATCAAACCCAAGGCTGTCGCTCCTCTAAGTGATACTGCAGGTGCTTAATACAAATTATCCACTCCTTTGGTTTTAAGGAGCAAATATGACAGCATGCCTCTGAGGAATTTTTTTTCAGGCATTCCAGTTACTTGTTATCCTGATGAGGTATTATTCACATTGTTAAAAACGGGTCCAGGAACAAAAATTTTAGTAAGATAATATTGAACATTTATTAGTAGAACAAGGGCAAAAACAGCGCTGGGTGCATAGCATAACTGCTAGAGGCACTCTGTTCATTTTACAATGGGTTAAATACTTTTAACTGTTACATATTCATTATACTCAGAAGAAAGTTTACATTTCATGTTGCCTTCTTGCTATGAAGGCAAGGCGACCTGGTTCAAGAACGACAGCACGGCAGCTCGGCCTCACCCGAGCCACTCGGTCCACGACACACAGGCACCAATGTGGTGGATGGTCAAATGGAGTTTATTATCTTATCTCATGAGGTTAAATAGTCTAGGGGGCTTCACTACGTCAGAAAGGGGACGGTGGGATAGCTAGGGTTAGTAAGGAGTGGAAAACTACTGGGGTTAGGAGGAGTTGCATTCTTCGGGTGATCTCTTATCATGCAGGAATGAAGGGAGGAAGATTCCATGCTGCTCTCTGCTTTCCGTCACATCGCGAGATCTTCCGTCCGCCTGTCCCTATCTACCACACTTCCCCCCCCCTTTTTTCACAAATGAATGAGGTAGTCATAGATACATGTATTGAAGTGAGGTATGAGGTAGTAACTTGACAAGGAAAAAGGGGTTTGGTATACCTGAGTAGATTTTGCAAGGCAAGTTAGAAAAGTCTTGCGATTGGCAGTGTTTACAGTTTGGATTACAGCATTTGTTGATGTTCTAAAAACAGAATGTTGGCCCGTTCCAGACGGGTCTGGATAAAAGAGACTAGTTTGTTCAGCAGGCATGGTCTAAAGGTAAAAGCTAAAAACAACATTGCCAATGGACCTATCAAGGCGGAAATTAGTGTGGTGAGCCATGGTGATTGATTGAACCAGGACTCAAACCAGCTCTGTTGGGCTTCCCTGTCTTTCTGTCTCCGAGCTAGCCTATCTCGGAGCTCTGCCATGGAGTCTCTGACGACTCCTGTGTGGTCTGCATAAAAGCAGCATTCCTCTTTCAAGGCGGCACACAAGCTTCTTTGTTGCATGAACAAGAGGTCTAATCCTCGCCTGTTCTGCAAGACCACTTCTGAGAGTGAAGAAACTGATTTCTCTAGAAAGGAAATGGATTTCTCGATCTTCTGCAAGTCTTCATCGATGGTCATTTGTAGCTGAGACAGTCCTTGGTGTCGGGTCGCAAGAGCTGAGACACCTGTGGCCGTTCCGGCTGCTCCCAGGCCGAGCAGCATTGCAATAGTTACACCTGTTATCAGTTTTCTTTTGGGGAGCCGGTCGGGTTTCTCAAGAAGGTGGTACATCTCTTCGTCTGTATGGTACAGGACCTTAGGAACAATTAGAACTTGGACACAAAAGTCAGTGGAATCATTGAATTTGGCAAGAGACACACAAGGACTCACTCCAGATCGCTGACAAATCCACATCCCAAATGCGGATGGAACCACTTACTTATTCTTTCTGTTGGGCTTGACAACTTTGGTGCAGATGTTGCCTTCTTTTGCTAAGGTTGCATTGCCAAAACATCTGC
>JAVTVJ010003642.1:0-31271 GCA_034509425.1 Eopsaltria australis
AGCCCCTCCCCCACCTCCCCCAAATTTTTCGGGAATTTTTTTTGGGAAGGGCCGGGGTTCACCGGTAGCCCTGGTAGCCGTAGTAGTTCCTGTAGTACCGGTCTCTGTCCTGGTAGTAGTTCTGCCACTGGGGGGGAGAGGATTCAACTGGTTAAACTGGTTTGAACTGGGAGCCTGAAATCCCCTAAAAATCCCCCCGAAATTCCCTCTTTGGTTTTCCCAAAATTTCCAAATTTTTACCCCAAAATTTCCTCATTTCCACCCCAAAATTCCCATTTATTTCCTGGTTTTACAAGTGGGAGTAGAGGCGTTACTGGGAGAGTTAAACTGGTTAAACTGGTTTGAACTGGGAGCCTGAAATCCCCTTAAAAAACCCCTGAAATTTCTCCATTTTGGTTTTCCCAAAATTCCCGATTTTTTACCCCAAAATTTCCCATTTATTTGCTGGTTTTACAACTGGGAGTAAAGCCATTACTGGGAAGGTTAAACTGGGAGGGACTGGGAGGGACTGGGAGGGACTGGGAGGAACTGGGAGGGACTGGGAGGCTGAACCCCCCAAATCCCCCCTGCCCCATTCCCCAAAATTCCACCCCAAAATTCCCCAAAATTCCCCCAAAATTCCCATTGAATTCGGTGATTTCCAGGTTTTACAACCTGGAGTAAGCCCAGTTTAACCTCGGTGTGAACCCCAGTTTAACCCCAGTTAAACCCCAGTTTAGGCGCAGTTTAACCCCAGTTAAACCCCAGTTTAACCCCAGTTTAGGCCCAGTTTAACCCCAGTTTAATTCTGGTCTAGATCCCAGTCTAGCCCAAGTTTAGGCCGGGTTTAAGGCCCACCTCGCGGTTGTACTGCCGGTAGCACTCGCAGTATCTGTTGTAGTGATCCCAGTTTAACCCCAGTTTAACCCCAGGTTTAACCCCAGTTTGAGCCTGGTTCAGACCCCGTTTAAGCCCGGTTTAGGCCGGGTTTAAGGCCCACCTCGCGGTTGTACTGCCGGTAGTAGTCGCGGTATCTGTTGTAGTGACCCCAGTCTAACCCCAGCTTAAGCCCAGTGTGAATCCCAGTCTAACCCCAGTCTAGCCCCAGTTTAAGCCCGGTTTAGGCCGGGTTTAAGGCCCACCTCGCGGTTGTACTGCCGGTAGTAGTCGCGGTATCTGTTGTAGTCGTAGTCGCGGCCAGTTAGAACCAGTACAAACCAGTCTGAACCAGACTAAACCAGTAAAAACCCAGTTAGAACCAGTACAAACCAGTCTGAACCAGACTAAACCACTAAAAAACCAGTTAGAACCAGTACAAACCAGTTTGAAACAGATTAAACCAGTAAAAAACCAGTTAGAACCAGTACAAACCAGTCTGAACCAGACTAAACCAGTAAAAACCCAGTTAGAACCAGTACAAACCAGTCTGAACCAGACTAAACCACTAAAAAACCAGTTAGAACCAGTACAAACCAGTTTGAAACAGATTAAACCAGTAAAAAACCAGTTAGAACCAGTACAAACCAGTCTGAACCAGACTAAACCAGTAAAAACCCAGTTAGAACCAGTACAAACCAGTCTGAACCAGACTAAACCAGTAAGAAACCAGTTAGAACCAGTACTAACCAGTCTGAACCAGACTAAACCAGTAAAAACCCAGTTTGTATCAGTTAAAACTAGTTTAAAACCAGTCTAGACCAGTAAAGAACAGTACAAACCAGTTTAAACCAGAATCTTCCAGATTTCCTCAGAATTTCCCCAGAATCCTCCCAGAATTCCCCGGAAGGTTCTGGATTTTCCCAGAATCCCCCGGAATTCCCAGAATGTCCCGGAACCCCCTGGAATGTCCCAGAATCCCCCAGAATCTCCCAAAATCCCCCAGAATGTCCTGGAAGGTTCTGGAATGTCCCGGAATCCCCCATAATCCCCCGGAACCCCCCGGAATGTCCCGGAACCCCCCGGAATGTCCCGGAACCCCCCGGAATGTCCCGGAATCCCCCAGAATGTCCCAGAACCCCCCGGAATGTCCCGGAATGTCCCGGAAGGCCCCGCTGCGGCGCTCACCCCGCGGTTCCCGGGCTGCCCCCAGTACTGCGGCTGCTGCTGCCCCCCGTAGATGCGGCTGTCGTAGCCCCGGCGCTGCCCCCCCACTGCGGGATTGGAACGGGAACGGGGTCAGGGCGGGAACGCGGGAATCGGCCCCGAATCCGGCACCGACCCCGGCGGGAATCACAGCAAAGATCCCGGCTCTTTATCCCCAAAAATCCAGCCCGAAATCCCATCCCAAACACATCCAGAATCCCATCCCAAATCCAAAAAAAACCAGCCCAAAATCTCATCCCGAATCCCACCCCAAACCCATCTGAAATCCCAAACCTTTATCCCAAAAACCCACCCCAAACCCAGCCCAAATCCCACGTCAAACTCATCCAAAATCCCGTCCCTTTATCCCAAAAAGTCCAGCCCAAATCCCAGTATCCTGTCCCAAATCCAATCCCAAAACCATCCCAAACTCAATCCCAAATGCAGCCCAAAATCCCATCCTGGGATCCTCTCCCAAATCCCTGGATCCCATATGAAATTCCACCCCAAATCCCATCCCAAACCCATCTAAAATCCCATCCCAAATCCCATCCCTTTATCCCATAAAACCCAGCCCAAAATCCCATCCCAATCCCCATTCCTGTCTCCACCCACATCCCCGTTTTCCCTCTCCCATGTCCCTAAATCCCATTCCCACCCCAAATCCCAGTTGAATCTCATTTTTTCCCGTTTTTCCCTGTTTATTCCCATTTTATTCCATGTTTTTTCCCTGACCGGATCCCTGGCCGTGGTTGCGGTTCCAGCAGTTCCCGGATCCCATTTGAATCCCATTTATCCCATTTTTTCCCATTTTAACCCTGTTTTTTCCCTGTTTTTCCCCATTTCAATACCATTTTTTCCCATTTTCCCATGTTTTTATCCCATTTTTCCCCGACCGGATCCCCGGCCGCGGTCGCGGTTCTGCCGCTTGCGGTTGTTCCGGCAGCTCCCAGATCCCATTTGAACCCCATTTGAACCCCATTTATCCCATTTTCCCCCCGTTTTTTCCCATTTTCCCATGTTTTTGCCCCATTTTTCCCATTTTCCCGTGTTTTTGCCCCATTTATCCCATGTTTTCCCCCCTGACCGTATCCCTGGCCGCGGTTGCGGTTCTGCCGGTTGCGTTTGTTCCGGCGGTTCCCGGATCCCATTTTAACCCCGTTTTTTCCCCATTTATCCCATTTTCCCCCCGTTTTTTCCCATTTTCCCGTGTTTTTGCCCCATTTATCCCATTTTCCCGTGTTTTTGCCCCGTTTATCCCATGTTCTCCCCCCTGACCGTATCCCTGGCCGCGGTTGCGGTTCTGCCGGTTGCGTTTGTTGCGGTTGTTGCGGCGGTTGCCGCGTTTCTCCGAGGGCGGCAGCAGCTTCCGCGCCTCCTCCTTCCAGCGCAGCACCAGCGGCGCCGCCTCGTCCCGGCCCAGCTCCCCGAACAGCACCTCGTCCACGTACTCGTTCTTCTCGGGGATGGAGTAGTTGGCTGGAAAAATGGGGGGAAAACGGGAGAAATCAGGAAAAAAAAATCGGGAGAAACGGGCCAAAAAACGGGAAAAATCGGCACCGAAAACGGGAGAAAAATCCGGGAAAATTCCCCTCTGTGAGTCCCAAAAATGGGGAATTTCCCCATGGGAAAGGGGGAATCTCCTCGTCCATGTGCTCGTTCTTCTCGGGGATGGAGCTGGCTGGAAATGGGGGAAAACCGGGAGAAATCAGGAAAAAAACGGGGAAAAAATGGGAAAAATTGGTAGCAGAAATGGGGAAAAAATCTGGGAGAGATTGGAGCCATTAGCACCAAAAAATGGGGAATTTCAGGAATCTCCTTGTCCCTGGATTTGCTCTTCTTGGGGAGGGAGGAGATGGCTGGAAAAATGGGGGAGAAATGGGAGAAATCAGGCAAAAAATGGGAAAAAAAAAATCCCAACAACTGGGAAAAAGATCCCAAAAAATGGGCAAAAAAATTCCCCAAAACAGGAAAAAAAATCCCAAAAAAAGGGAAAAAAATCCCCCAAAAATAGAAAAAAAAATCCCAAGAAATGGAAAAAAAAATCTTCAAAAAATGGGGAAAAAATCCCCAAAAAAATGGGAAAAAACTCCCCCAAAAATGGGAAAAAACTCCCCAAAAAATGGGAAAAAAATCCCCAAAAAATGGGAAAAAAATCCCAAAAAATGGGGAAAAATCCACGGAATTTCTTCCAGGATTTCTCCCTGGTTTTCCCACCTTTCATCTCGAGCACGATGGACTCGGGCACGTCCTCACCCTCGTCCAAAAGCCCCAAAAAATGGGGAAAAAATGCCCAAAAAAAGTGAAAAAAATCCTAAAAAATGGGAAAAAAATCCCAAAAAAATGGGAAAAAAACTCCCAAAAAATGGGGAAAAAATTCCCAAAAAAAGTGAAAAAAATCCCCAAAAATGGGGAAAAAAATCCCCAAAAATGGGGAAAAAATCCCCAAAAATGGGGGAAAAATCCCCAAAAATGGGGGAAAATCCATGGAATTTTTTCCAGGATTTCTCCCTGGTTTTCCCACCTTTCATCTCGAGCACGACGGACTCGGGCACGTCCTCACCCTCGTCCACAAGCCCCAAAAAATGGGAAAAAAATGCCAAAAAAAAGTGAAAAAATTCCCAAAAATGGGGAAAAAATCCCCAAAAAATGGGAAAAAATCCCCAAAAAATGGGAAAAAATCCCCAAAAATGGGGAAAAAATTCCCAAAAAAGTGAAAAAAATCCCCAAAAATGGGGAAAAAATTCCCAAAAAAGTGAAAAAAATCCCCAAAAATGGGGAAAAAATCCCCAAAAATGGGGGAAAAATGCCCAAAAATGCGGGAAAATCCATGGAATTTCCTCCAGGATTTCTCCCTGGTTTTCCCACCTTTCATCTCAAGCACGACGGACTCGGGCACGTCCTCACCCTCGTCCACAAGCCCCAAAAAATGGGGAAAAAATCCCAAAAGAAGTGAAAAAAATCCCCAAAAAATGGGAAAAAATCCCCAAAAAAAGTGAAAAAAATCCCCAAAAATGGGGAAAAAAATCCCCAAAAAATGGGAAAAAAATCCCCAAAAAAATGGGAAAAAAATCCCCAAAAATGGGGGGAAAATCCCCAAAAATAGGGGAAAATCCATGGAATTTCCTCCAGGATTTCTCCCTGGTTTTCCCACCTTTCATCTCGAGCATGACGGACTCGGGCACGTCGTCGCCCTCGGCCTGGCGCCGCCGCTCCAGGCGCTGCTCCCACTCGGGCTCCGGGGGGACGATGACCACGACTTTCCTGGAGAAGCCCTTGAAGGCCGAGAGCTTCCGGCGCTGCCCCGAGTTGTACACGTTACACTGGGGGGAAAAATGGGAATTTAGGGAAAGAAATTGGGAATCTGGGGAAAAAACGGGATTTTGGGGAAAAAAAACGGGGATTTGGGGGAAAAGAAAGTGGAATTTTGGGGTCTGGATTGGGGATTTTGGGTGAGAGCTTCTGGCGCTGCCCAGAGTTGGACACGTTGCACTGGGGGGAAATTTGGGAATTTAGGGAAAATCCGGGAATTTGGGATCGGGAATGGGCAAAAATCCCTGGGATTTTGGGGCCTGGATTGGGGATTTTCGGGTCTAGAATGGGGATTTGCAGGTCTGGAATGGGAATTTTCAGGGGAAGGTTCCAGGGATTTTGAGATCAATGGAATGGGGATTTCTGGGAGTTGATCCTGGATTTTTGGTGAGTTTCCCGGTGTTTTTGGGGTGGCTATCCTGGATTTTTAAGGGAGTTTTTGGGGTGTTTTCCCTGGATTTTTGGGTGAGTTTCCCGGTATTTTTGGGGTGGCTATCCTGGGTTTTTAAGGGAGTTTTTGGGGTGTTTTTCCTGGATTTCTGGGGATGTTTTCGGGTTGTTTTCCCTGGATTTCTGGGCTGTTCTCCTGGTATTCCCAGGCCGTTTTCCCTGGATTTTCAGGCACCTGGTCGAAGATGAAACGGGGATTTTTGCAGGGATTTTTTGGGGCGGTTTTTGAGGCAGTTATCCCGGATTTCTGGGGGAGTTTCTGGGCTCTTTTCCTGGTATTCCCAGGCCGTTTTCCCAGTATTCCCAGGCTGTTTTCCCTGGATTTGAGCCCTCCCAGGGTACCTGGTCGAAGATGAAATGGGGATTTTTGGGGTGAAGGAAATGGGGATTTTTGGGGCGGTTTTTGAGGCAGTTATCCCGGATTTCTGGGGGAGTTTCTGGGCTCTTCTCCCGGTATTCCCAGGCCGTTTTCCCGGGATCTGAGCCTGCCGGGGCACCTGGTCGAGGATGAAGTTGCGGCGGGCGCGGGGGGCGATCTGCACCAGCTTGCTAAGGCACTGCGCCGCCTGCTGAGTCAGCAGCTCCCGGCTCTTGGCGTCCAGCTCCTCCTCGGGCTCGGGGCCCCGCGTCTGCGAAGCCGGGAATTCGGGAATGTGGGAATTCGGGAATGGGGGAATGGCCACGGGCAGCTCCCAGCGGGGATTCTGGGGGTTCGAGCCCCCCAGGAGGAAGAGGAGGGAGAGCCCAACTCATGGCAGAAATCCCATCCTGGAATTCCCACTGTTCCGTGAATCCCATCCCATAAATCCCATCAACTTCATGCCATTATCCCGTGGATTCCATTGGATCATCACCACTCACATCCCATCAGTTCCCATCCCATCACTCCCATTCTCTCATCTCATAAATCCCATCAATTCCATCCCATTATCCCGTGGATTCCATTGCATTATTGCCACTCCCATCCCAACCCATCAATCCCATTATCCCATCCCATTATCCCATCCCATCATTCCCAACCCCAGAATTCCCATCCCACCCCATTCCTTCCAGTCCAACCCAGCACTCCCATCCCAGAATTCCCAGTTTTCCACCTCCACCTGTAGCTGGTGCAGGATGAAGATTCCATCCCATAAATCCCACTATCCCATAAATCCCATTATCCCATCCTATGGATCCCTTTATCCCAAAATAATCCCCCTGAGCAGGTGCAGGATGGAGATCCCACCTCGTTATCCCATAAATCCCATTATCCCATAAATCCCCTCGTTCCCACAACTCCCAGCATCCCAAGGGTTCCATTATCCCAGGACAATTCCCAGTTTTCCCACTGACCCTGAGCTGGTGCAGGACCCGCTCCGTTCCCAGGATGTTGTAGCGTTTATCCCGGTTTTCCTGGGAATGTTTCTGTGCCCACTGCGTCTTCCCGGAGCCCGGGAGCCCCACCATGAGCAGCACCTGGGGGGAGGGGACAGGGGAATTCCCAGATGGGGACATTGGGATTCCCGGTGGATCCAGGGGGATTTGGCACTGGGATTCCCAGTGGATCCAGGGGGATTTGGCACTGGGATTCCCGGTGGATCCAAGAGGGAACAGGGCCAGGATTCCCAGCAGATCCATGGGGAACAATCAACGTTGGGATTCCCATTGAATCCAGAGGAAAGGGGTGTTGAGATTCCCACTGGAAAAGGACTGGGATTCCCAATGGATCAGCACTGGAACGGAACAGGACTGGAATTCCCATCAGAAAGAGACTGGGATTCCCAATGGATCCAGGAGGATTTGGCACTGGGATTCCCATCATATCCAGAGGATGGGGCACTGGAATTCCCATCAGATCCAGAGGATGGGGCACTGGAAATCCCACTGGAAAAGGACTGGAATTCCCACTGGAAAAGGACTGGGATTCCCACCAGCCCCAGGGTGACCAGAACACCACCCCACCCCCTCCATCCCCCCAGAACTCGCCCAGAATTCCCGGAATTCCCAAAGGATCCCCTCTGACCTCGCACTCCTCGGTGGCGCGGGGCCCGGGCGGGGTCCGGACCCTGTCGGGGGCGGGGATTTCATGGATGAAGGTGAATCCTTCGGGAACGGGCGCGGGCGGCTCCGGGCGCTGCCCGAAGTTGAGCTCCACGGCGCAGCCCTTGCAGAGCACGTGGGGCAGGAGGGGCCGATCCCGCAGGGAATCCTTGGGGATCCGGAACGCGGCTCCCAGCTCGGCGCCGTTCTTGGAGAACGACAGCTCCACCAGCTCCTCGCCCTCGAAGTCCTGGAAAACGGGCATTCCATGGGAAAGCCGGCACTTTGCAGCCCTCCACACAGGCCCCTCGGGGATATTTCCTGGTTTTCCCTGAGTTTTCCTGATTTTTCCCTGATTTTTCCTGGTTTTTTCCTGATTTTTCCAAATTTTTTTGTGATTTCTCCCATTTTTTTCCTGATTTTTCCCATTTCTTTCCTGGTTTTTCCCTTATTTTTCCCAGTTTTTCCTGGTTTTTTCCCCAGTTTTTCCTGATTTTTTCCCAGTTTTTCCTGATTTTTTCCCAGTTTTTCCTGATTTTTTCCCATTTTTTTCCCTTTTTTCCCCAAATTTTCTACTAATTCTTCTCTGTTTTTTGATTTTTTTTTGGTTTTTCCTGATTTTTCCCATTTTCCCCCCATTTCTTCCTAATTTTTCCCCATTTTTCCCTGATTTTTCCCCAATTTTTTCCTGTGCTTTTTCCCAGTTTTCCCTTATTTTCCCCTGCTTTTCCTCATTTTTCCCAATTTCCCCCCACTTTCCCAGGCTTTTCCAAGTTTATCCTCAATTTCTTTGATTTTTCCAACATTTCCCCCAACCTTTCAGGATTTTTCCATCTTTTCCCCAAATTTCACCCAAAATTTTCCGGATTCCCCCCGATTTTCCCGGGTTTTTCCCTGGTTTTTCCCTGGTTTTTCCCATTTTTCCCGTTTTCCCCCCATTCTCACCGCGAAGCAGCCGATGACGTCGTTTTCCCCAAAACTTTCCCCAAATTCCTCGAATTTCCCATTTTCCACCTTCAGGCCCCGCCCGTCGAAGCCGTAGGAAAACTCATCCTCCCCTGGAATGGGGAAAACCATGGGAATGGGGGATTTGGGATGGAATTCGGATGGAATTCGGGGGATTTTGGGATGGATTTGGGGATGGGAAGGGGAATTTTCAGATTCTAGATGGATTTTTGGGTGGATTTGGGGATTTTTGGGATGGATTTCGGATGGAGAGGGGGGATTTGGGATCCTGGATGGATTTTTGGGATGGATTTGGGGGATTTTGGGGCAGGAAGGGGGGATTTTGGGGGATTCTGGGATGGATTTTGGGTGGCATTTGGGCAGGATTTCAAGACTGGGAATTCTGGGGAATCCTGGGTGGATTTTGGGATGAATTTGGGGGATTTTGGGAATTCTGGGGAATCCTGGATGGATTTTGGGATGAATTTGGGGGATTTTGGGAATTCTGGGGAATCCTGGATGGATTTTGGGATGGATTTGGGGGATTTTGGGAATTCTGGGGAATCCTAGATGGATTTTGGGATGGATTTGGGGGATTTTGGGAATTCTGGGGAATCCTGGGTGGATTTTGGGATGGATTTGGGGGATCTTGGGATGGATTTGGGGGCTCTCACCCAGCTGGGAGTGGGAGAAATCCACGGACCAGCCGACCCGGAGCAGCGGCACCTCGGAGCTGCCCTCCTTCCCCGGGAGGTTCTGCGTCACCTGCGGGGCAAAATTCGGGATTTGGGGTCCCAAAAATCGGGAATGGGGCACCAAGAATCCCAAGGAACCCCAAACAGACCCAAACCCCACAAAAATAAGCACAAAAAAACCCAAACCTGACCCCGAAACGCCCAAAATTGATCCCAAAAGGTCCCAAAGTGGCCTCAAAAGTCCTGAACTCGGCCCCAAATCCCCTAAAATCCGCCCAAAATGCCCCAAAATGCATCAAGAAAATCCTAACGTCGGCCAAAGTGCCCCAAACCCACCCAAAATCCTCCCAAAAAACCCCAAACCCACCCCAAACCCCTCAAACTCTTCCAAAACACCAAAAAAATCTCCCAAAAAATCCTAAATCCCCCAAAAACTCATCCAGAATCCCCCAAAACACCCAAATCCACCTAAAAATCCCAAAATTACCCCAAAATCCTCTCCTATTTTGACCCCGCCTCCCCCACCCCCATCCCAAGGATTCTTCTCCTGATTTTTCCTCCCAGAATTCCCGTTTTTTCCCCAAATCTGGGATTCCCACCTTGGCCTGGAAGCAGACGCGGCCCCGGGTGCGAGGCCAAAAAACCCCAAAACCCAACCCAAAACACCCCAAAATCCACCTAAAAATCCCAAAACCTACCCCAAAACACCCCAAAAACCCAAATCCACCTGAACACCCCCAAAGCACCCCAAAATCCACATAAAACCCCCCTAAAAACCCCCAAAACCCATCCCAAAATACCCTAAATCCATATAAAAATCCCAAAATCTACCCCAAAAACCCAAATCCACCTGAACACCCCCTAAAAACCCCCAAAACACCCCAAAATCCACCTAAAAATTCCCAAAAATCGTACCCCAAAACACCCCAAAAACCCCAAATCCACCTGAACACCCCAAAACACCCCAAAATCCCCATAAAACCCCCCCAAAATCCCCCAAAACCCCCCAAAATCCCCTTTTTCCCCCTCCCTCCCCTCCTATTTTAACCCCACCTCCCCCAGCCCCATCCCAAAGATTCTTTTCCCGATTTTTCCTCCCAAACTCCGGGAATTCTGGGCTTCCCACCTTGGCCTGGAAGCAGACGCGGCCGCGGGTGACGCCGTGGGTGCCGCGGGCGCCGGCCCAGAGCCCCGGGAAGCGCTCGGAGAAGAGCGGCTGCCCCCCGTACCTGTCCCGGCTGGCCCGGAACTGCAGGTCTGAGGTGTCTGCCAGGAAGAAAATCCCAAATCCCAGCCCTAAATCCACCTGGAATTCCCGAAGTCGGCACCAAAATCCCCAAATTTATCCCCAAGTTCCGGTTGGAATTGAGGCCAAAAAAAAATCGCGGGTCCGGAAAGGGCAGAAACGGCTCAAAGTGACCCAAAAATCCACCTTGGATCGACTCAGATCCAGCTCAAATCCTAAGCTATCCCAAAATTCCACCTGGAATTCCTCGTTCCCACTCCGAATCCCTGAAATCAGCACCAAAATCCCCACATTTATCCAAAAATTCCAGCAGAAATCGAGGCAGAGAAACCTTGGATCCAGAAATGGCAGAAATGGCTCCAAGTGACCCAAAAATCCACCTGGAATTCCTCATTCCCACCCCAAATCCAGCCCAAAATCCATGGAATTATCCCAAAATCCCACCTGGAGTTGAGGCAGGGATATCACGGTTTCAAAAAAGGCAGAAATGGCTCAAATTGTCCCAAAAATCCACTTGGAATTGAGGCAAACCCAACTCAAATCCCAAACTATCCCAAAATTCCACCTGGAATTCCTCATTCCCAGCCCAAATCCATGGAATTATCCCAAGATTCTGCCTGGAACTGAGGCAAACCCTCCAGAAATCCCCAAAATTCCTCAATTTCTCCCCCAAAATCCGCCTTGGATTGAGCCAAATCCACCTCGAATCATCCGGAAAAATTCCCAAATCATCCCAAAAAAAATTCCTAAATCATCCCAAAAATTCGCAATCATCCCAAAAAAATCCCAAATGCCCCCAAAAATTCCAGGTGGCCTCAAAATTTCGCCCCAAAATTCCTTAAATCCTCAAAAAACGCCTCAAATCCTCCAAGGAATTCCCGGCTCCATCCCTGAAATTCCCAAAATTCCCGAAGAATTCCCAGAATTCCGTACAGGTGTCGAGGATCACCAGGCTCTCGTCCTCTTCCCCCTCCGGAGGCTCCTCCTCGGGCGGCGGCGGAGATTTGGATCTGAGGGGTGGGAAAATCCCAGATTTTGGGGGAATTCCCAAATTTTAGGAGGGAAATCCCAAATTTTGGGAGAGAAATTCCAAATTTTTTGGGATTTTTGGGGCCCCCAAAGTTCCAGGCTCTCCAATTTTTTGAGATCCTGGGTTTTCAGGGCTCCCAAAATTCCAGAAAATCCCCAAATTCCTGAAATCCTCGGGAATTCCCTGATTTTGGGAGCTCTCCAGAAGCTCCAGGACGATCCCAATTTTTGAGCCCCAAATCCTCCAAAAATCCCCAGAAAATCTGGAAAAAATCCCAAAAAATCTCCCCCAAAAATTAAAAAAAAAATTTTTAAAAAAATCCCCACAAAAGTTGAAAATAGAATTTTAAAAATTAAAAAAATTCCCAAGGAGTTCCAAAAGAAATCCAAAAAAATCCACAATAAATCCGGAATGATTGGAATAAAAAAACTGAAATGTCCCCAAAAGTCCCAAAAAGTTTTTAAAAAATGGAAAAAAATCCATGAAAAAAATCTAAAAAAATAAAAAAAAATAATTTAAAAAATCTGCAAAAAATCCCCAAAAGTTTGAGGAAAATCATAAAAATTAAAAAGAAAAAAATCTCCCAAAAATCCCCAAAGAAATGGGAAAAAAATGGGAAAAAATGGGGGAAAATGGGAAAAAAATGGGGAAAAAAATGGGGAAAAAATGGGGGAAAAAATGGGGGAAAAAAGTGAAAAAAAGGGATAAAAAAGGGAAAAAATTGGGAAAAAATTGGGAAAAAACTGGGGAAAAAATTGGGGAAAAAATGGGGAAAAAAATGGGGGAAAAATTGAGAAAATTTGAAGTAATTAAAAAAAGAATTGGAAAAAAATCGAAAAAAATCCTCAAAAAACTCAAAAAAAAAAATTGAAAAGAAATTTGGAAACAAATTGAAAACGAATTGAAAAAAATCACCAAAAAAAAAATCACAAAAAAATCAGCAAAACATAAAAAAAATCTCCAAAAAAATGTTTAAAATATCACCAAACATCACCAAAGAAACCAAAAGAAAAGTCCCAAAAAAATCACCAAAAAATTTTAAAAAATCACCAAAAGATCTCCAAAAAATTACCAAAAAAATCACCAAAAAAAATTTTTAAATCACCAAAAAATCAGAAAAATATCCCCAAAAAATCAGCGAGAAAATATCCCCAAAAAATCCCCAAAACATCAAAAAAGATCACCAAAAAATCACTAAAAAGATCACCAAATTTTTTTTTTAAATCACCAAAAAACCACCAAAAAAATCCCAAAGAGATCCCCAAGAAATAAATTAAAAAAAAAAATCACCAAAGGTTCCCAAAAAATTCGAAAAAAATCCAAAAAAATTTGAAAAAAATCCCAAAAAATTTGAAAAAAATTAAAAAAAATTTTATAAAAAATAAAAAAGAATTTTTTAAAAATCCCAAAAAAATTTTTAAAAAATCCAAAAAAATTTAAAAAAAATTCGAAAAAAACGAAAAAAATTTCTGAAAAAATCCCCAAAAATTTGAAAAAAAACCTCAAAAAATTCGAAAAAAAAAAAAAATCCGAAAAAAATCCCAAAAAATTCTAAAAAAATCCCAAAAAAATTCGAAAAAAATCCCAAAAAATTCCCAAAAAAACCCCCAAGGATCCCCAGCCCCTCCTGACCCCCCCAGCATTCCCGAAATTCCCGAAACCCCACCGGCTGTTGTAGGCCTCCTCGCGGAACTCGTGCCAGGCCCGGCCGTGCTCGTCCTTCTCGTCCCGCAGCCGCTTCAGCCCGCGCCGCTCGCCCTCGGCCGCGCCGGCCTTGGCCTTGTCCTCCTCCTCCTCCCCTGAAAAACACCCAAAATCCCAGGGTTTCACGGGAAAAATCAGCCTGGAGACCCCCAGAGAAATTCCAGAGAAAATCCCGTGAAATTTGGGCTTTTTACAGGGGAAAAAAAAGGGTTAAAATTCCAATTTTTTGGGGGTGAAAAATGGAATTAAAATCAAAATTTTTCATTGAAAAAGATCTTGGAGTTTAAATGGATTTGGTTTTGGTTTTCCAAGGTTTGGATGTGGTTAAAATCCCAAATTTTTTAGGATGAAATTTGAATTAAAATCCAATTTTCCAATGAAATCTTGGAGTTTTAATGGATTTTTTTAGGATTTTTCAAGGTTGGGGATGGGGTTGAAATTCCAAATTTTTCTGGGTTTAAATTTGAATTAAAATCAGATTTTCCATTGAAACAAATCTTGGAGTTTAAATGGATTTTTTTTAGGATTTTTCAAGGTTGGGGATGGGGTTGAAATTCCAAATTTTTCTGGGTTTAAAATGGAATTAAAACCAAATTTTCCATTGAAATCTTGGAGTTTTAATGGTTTTTATTTGGTTTTTATTTGGTTTTTCAAGGTTTGAATGGGATTAAAATTCCCCATTTTTTTCTTTAAAATCAGTTAAATAAAAATATTCCATGGGAATTGCGAAGTTTTAAGGAATATTTTGGTTTTTAAAGCTCAAAATTCCCTTTTTTTCCCTTAGGAATGAGTTCACTTGAAATATTCAATAAAAATTTTGGGTTTTTCAGGTTTTTAAAGCAAAAAAAAAAAAGTTAAAAACTCAATTTATTCCCTTAAAATGAAATAAATCAAAGCATTCCATGAAAATCTTGGAATTCTAATGGATTTTGTGGGGTTTGGAGTGGAAAAAAATTCCTAAAATTCCATTTTTTTTCCTTCAAAATGGATTAAATAAAAATATCCCGTGAAAATTCTGCAGTTTAAATCATTTTTAGAGTGGCAAAATTGACTAAAACTCCAACTTTATTCCTTAAAAATGCATTAAAGTAAAATATTCCATGAAAATCTTGGATTTTTAATGGATTTTCTGGGAAAAAATCAACCTTGGAAAGGAGAAATTCCCACCTGGAATGTGGGAATGGGGAAAAAAACCCAGAAAAAAGCCCAAAATTCCTAAAAAATGAAAAATTCCCCTGGGATTTTCCATGGAAAAGGGAAAATTTGGGATCAAGATCCTTTAATTCATTAAAATCTGGATAATCCAAATTAAAAAATAAATAAATCCAAGAAAAAAAAATCCAAGCAAAACCAAAAAATTCCCAAATTTTTGCTTCTTTGGCCAAGAAATTCCTAAAAATTAAAAAAATTGGGAATATTTTCATAAAATCCAAGTTTTTGTGTTTTTTCAAAAGCCCACAAAGGAGATTTCCCACTTTTTATCCCACAAAAACAGAAATTTGGGATAAAAATGGGAATATTTTCCAAAATAAAATTATATTCCAAATAAAATTCTGTTCCATGGTGATCCTTGCTCCACAAATGTTCCAAAAATCAGGATTTTCCCCTCAAAAATCAGGATTTTTCCCTCAAAAATTGGGATTTCCCCCCAAAAAATCAGCATTTTTCCCCTCAAAATGACGATTTTCCCCTCAAATTCCAGGAATTTTCCCTCAAAAACCAGAATTTGTCCTCGAAAATCAACACTTTTCCTCAAAAATGAACATTTTTCCTCAAAAATTTAAGATCTTTCACTCATAATCCAAGATTTTTCCCTCAAAACAAGAATTTTTCCTCAGAAAAATCAGGATTTTCCCCTCAAAACCAGGAATTTTCCCTCCAAAATCCATAAAAATCAGGAGCTCTCCTTTCAAACCCCGAGTTTTTCCCACATCCCAAATTTTTTTTTCCTCAAAAACCGGGATTTTCCCCCAGCTTTTCCCTCAGAATCCAGGTTTTTTTTCCCCAAAATCCAGCTCGGAATTCCTGAATTCCAGGAATTCCATTGATTCTCCCCTCACCCCGCGCCTCCAAAACAGCTCCAAACTCAACTTTTTCCCGCTTTTTTTCCCCTCACAAATCCCGATTTTATCCCGATTTTTGGGCCTTCCCGGATGGAAAAACCCCCCACAAAAAAAATCCTCGGGATTCTCCCTCCGAAATTTGGGAATGTGGGGGTTGGGACTGGGATTTTTGAGGGGGAAAATGGGAATTTTGTGAGGGGGAGGAAGCGGGGGGTCCCCTCTGAGGGCCCGGGGTCCCTTCCCGGTTCTTTTCCCGATTTTTGTTTTTTTTTTTTTTTCCCTGGTTTTTGGGATCTTTCCTGAGGATCCGGAATTTTGTCCCAGCTTTTTCCCGGTTCTGGGGATTCTTTCCCGATTTTAGAGTTTTTATCCCGGTTTTTGCGACCCTTCCCGAAGATCTGAGGGTTTTTTTCCGGATTTTTGGGATCCTTCCCGAGGGCCCGGGGTCCCTTCCCGGTTCTTTTCCCGATTTTGGAGGTTTTATCCCGGTTTTTGGGATCCCTCCCGATGATCCGGATGTTCTTTCCCGGTTCTGGGAGTTTTTTTCCCGGTTTTTGGGACCCTTCCCGAGGATCTGGGGGTCCCTTCCCGATTCTTTCCATCCCTCCGGAGGACCTGGGAATTCCTCCCCGATTTCTGGGAACCCCTCCCGAGGATCCGGGGATTCTTTCCCGATTTTTGAGGATTCTTCCCCGATTTTGGGAATTTTTTCCCGGTTATTTCCCGGTTCCCGGAGTCGCTCCCGAGGGCCCCGAGCTCCTCCCGCGGTTCTTTTCCCGGTTCTGGGGGTCCCTTCCCGGTTCCTTCCCAATTTTTAGGGTCTCTCCCAAGGATCTGGGAATCCTTCCCCGATTTTGAGGATCCCTCCCGAGGATCCGGGGATTCTTTCCCAATTTCGAGTTTTCTTTCCCGATTTTTGGGATCCCTCCCCAGCATCCCGAGGTTCCTTCCCGATCCTCTCCCGGATTTTTTGGGATCCCTCCCGAGGATCCGGGGAATCTTTCCCGATTTTGGGGATTCTTTCCCGGATTTTTGGGCTCCCTCCCGGCTCTCCCCCATCGCTCACCCGCCTGCGCCTCCTCCTCCTTGGCCTCGGCCGCGGCCGCTTCGTCCCCGCTGGGCGCCTCCTCCGGCGGCCGCTCGGCCCCGTTCACGCCGCCGCCGCCTCCTCCTCCTCCCTCGGCCGCTTCGGCCTCGGCCGCGGCCGCCGCTCCCTCCTCCTGCGGCGGCTGCAGCGGCTCCGACCCCGCGGGCTCGGCCGGGGCCGCCTCCTCTTCCTCCTCCTCCTCCTCCTCCTCCTCCTCCCCGGGGGGGCCGGGCTGGGCCGGGGCCGCCTCGGGGGCCGCGGCGGCCGCTTCGTCCTCATCGGCCAGCAGCGCTTCCTCGTCCTCCTCCTCCTCCTCTTCCTCCTCCTCTTCCTCCTCCTCCTCCTCCTCCTCATCCCCTCCGTGGGGCCGCCCGCCCGGGCCTCCCGCCGGCCCCGCTTCCCCCGCGCAGCTCGAGGCCGCCGCGGCCGGGCCTCCCCCGCCGCCGCCGCCGCCGCCTTCCTCGGGCCCCGCCGCCAACATCTCGGCGTCCAGGGCCTCCTGCAGCCGCTGCGCCAGCTCCACCTTCAGCCCGCGGGCGTCCAGGCCGCGCCGGCCCAGCTCGGCCCGCAGCTCGGTCACCTTCAGCCGCTTCACGTCCATGGCGGGGCCGGTGTGTGGGGACGGGGGGAGGGAAGGGGCCGCGGGGCGGGGGGGGAAGGGAAGCGGAAGCGCGGGCGCGCTGAGGCGGCGGCGCCGAGGCCGGAGCGCGAGGCCGGGCCGGGCCCTGAGGCCGCGGGGCGGGGACTGAGGGAGGGAGGGAAGGGGCGGAAGGAAGGGGGCGGAGAAGGGCCGGGCGGGAGGCGCAGGTGGGGAAAGGGGAGCCGAGAGCGAGAGCGCGAGGCGGGGCCGCCGCCGCTGGCGCGGGGAGGGGGCGGCCGGAGCGCGGAGCGATCGCCGGGGCCCGTCCCGCTCCCGCCGCCGCCGCCGCCGCCTCAGCCGCGCCTGCGCCGCCGCCGCCCCTCAGCCGCGCCCCCCCCGCCGCCCGCGCCGCGCATGCGCCGCGCCTGCGCGCCGCCGCCGGCCCCGCCCGCGCCGCTCACACGCGCAGCGCCGCGCCTGCGCAGCGAGCCGTCTCCCGCACGGCGCGCAGGCGCTGTCGCCGCCTCCCTCCGCACCCCCCCAGCCCCACCTACGTGCGCAGCGCCCGCCGCGAGTGTGGCGGAGCCGCCGCCGCTCCCTTCCCTTCCCCTTCCCTCCCCTCCCCTGCCGCCCGCCCGGCCCGCGCCGATTTTCTGATTGGCCGCGGCCGCGCTGATCTGCCCGGCGACGGCGGAAAGCCGCGCTCCCATTGGTGGAAAAGGGCGGAGTGTGGGGGTCGCCTCACGCGCGGTTTCCCGCCCGCCGCCGCCATTTTGTTTGCGCGGCTGAAGGGGATGGGGTGGGCGGGGGAGAAGCGCGGGGGTCGCTGGTGGGAGGAGAGGAAGAAAAAACAGGGCTGAAAATGTGTAAAATAAAGGAAATAAACAAAATGTAAAATAAAGGAAATAAATAAAATGTGTTCGGTTTGAAATCGGGCGCGGAAGACGCGCAGAGGGAGGCGGAGACGGCGCCGCGCTCCCCTCAGGAAACCCGCGCGCCCCCCCTCGCTGCTCCTCAATCCCCTCAGGGATTTATTCACTGAAACCCCCCCAAATCCCCTCACAGCTCCTTTCAACATTGATAAAATCCATCATTCCCCACAGAAAACACCGAATTCACCCGCAAAGCGCTGAAATCCGGGAGTTTAGCCCCAAAAAGCAGCGGGGGGGTGGCGCCGCCATTTTGCGGCGCGCCGTGAGGGAAGCGCCGGAGCCGCGCGAACGGCGCCGCCTCACGGAGGCCTCCGGGGGCGTTTCGGCACCGAATCGCGGATATCGCGATAGAATCAGGTTAGAAATGCGATGAATTCCAGTTTATGATCATTTCCAGTCTACTTTTCGCCAGTTGAGGTCCCCGTGTGGGGGTGCACCGTTCCCGGAGGCGCTGCAATACCGGGACGATGCGCGGAGCGGGGACAGCGCGGGGACAGCGAACACCATCAGCACGGCTCCTGTCACGATAGCGCGGTGACAGGGATCACGATCAGCACAGCTCCTATCGCGATAGAACCCCGATAACTCTGTCATTAACCCGTTCGTGTCCCCGTGCGGGGTGCACCGTTCCCGGAGGCACTGCAATACCGGGACGATGCGCGGAGCGGAGGGAGCAAGCTCCGGGTCCAACTCCCGAGGCCAAAAATCCGTTTAATATAAAGTCCTCTCATCGAGGACGTATCAGATATTAAACTGATAAGAACAGATACTACACTTGATCTTAGCCAAAAGGCCGAGAAGCGATAATCGCGACAGGGCCGGGCATGGACCACAGCCCTGGCTGTGCCTCGCCACCGCACGGTCACCCCCGCGCCGCCCTCGCCGCCCTTCCCGAGCCCTTCCCGGATCTTTCCCCGTCCCATCCCGCTCTTTCCTTCCGGAATCCGCACGATCCGAGCCCCCCGAACCCCGAAAATCTCCTTGAGTCTTCTTCCCACAATCCCCTTCTTCGCACCTAATCTGCATAACCCCGCCCCTTATTCATTTTAACTCCGCTCGCTGCTGTTACGGAGCTCCGCCCCTTCGTTTTCGCGCCTCGCTCCGTGATTGGCTGCTCACGCTGGTTCATTTGCATTCGCTCCGCCTTCCTTTTTGCACACGGTTCCGTTGATCTCATTTGCATAACCCCGCCCCTCTCGTTTATTGTTCTCATTAACCGCATGCTCATTTGCATACGCCTTGCCCCGCCCCCGCCCATTGGGGTCCCATCTCCCCCCCTCCCCCCCCCTCGTGCAGAGCTGGGGAAGGGGAATGGGGGAGGGGAACCCAGGACACCTCAAAAACCCCAAAATCGTCCCCTCCCAACCCCAACTCCTGTCCCCAAACCCCCTGGAACGGCTCAAAGTGCCCCAAAACCTGTCCGGGGGTTGGGGGGGATTTTGGGACCCCAAACTGTGCTCCCCAGAGCACGCGGGTGTCTCAGGGTTTGCTGGGAGGGTGACAAGAGGTGACAATCGCCGTGTCCTGGGGTAGGGACCCCCCAGAATCCCCCTCAAACAGAGCCAGGTGAGTGTGTCACACTCTATTAGGGGGTGACAACAGGTGACAATGCCCGTGTCCCCCCCAGAGCCACACGAGTGTCTCAGGGTTTATTTCGGGGTGACAAGAGGTGACAATCCCGGTGTCCCCAAGGTGGGGATCCCCCAAAATCCCCCTCCCATCCAATCAGAGCCCAGAGAGTTTCTCACAGTTTATTGGGGGGTGACAACAGGTGACAAATCCTGGCGCAGGGACCCCCAAAATCCCCCTCAAACAGAGCCAGGTGGGTATTTCACACTTTATTTCGGGGGTGACAACAGGTGACAACGCCCGTGTCCCCCCCCAGAGCCAGGTGAGTGTCTCAGGGTTTATTTTGGGGAGCCAATCCCGGTGTCCCCGCCATGTCCCCACCCCCCGCGTGTCCCGCAGCCCCTCAGGCGGTGACCCCGGTGCCAATCCCGGTGTCCCCCCATGTCCCCACTCCCCCGGGGGTGGCCCCGGCGGTGTCGCCGCCGCTGTCCCGGCCTAGAACTTGCGGAAGGCGCCCACGGTGGTGTCGAAGAGGCGGGGGTCGCTGAGCTGCCCGCCCTTGTCCAGCAGGAAGAAGAAGGGGCGGCCGCGGACCTTGATGGGGATGGCGGCGGCCACCTCGGAGCGGTGAGCGCGGCCGGACACGTCCCGGAGCGGCACCGTGAGCGAGCGGCCCGGGCCGAGCCCCAGCGGGCCGTGCGTGCCGATGGTCACCGAGCGGCCCCCGCGCAGCAGCGTCACCCGGCGCACCGAGCGCAGCGGCAGCAGCCAGCCCGCGGCCACGATCAGCGAGCCTGGGGGGACACGGGGACACCGTGGGGACACGGGGGACACGGGGCTGGGGCCGGCCCTGAGCCCTGAGCCCGGCCTGAGCCCGGCCCTGAGCCTGCCCTGAGCCTGCCCTGAGCCCGGCCATGAGCCTGCCCTGAGCCTGCCCTGAGCCTGCCCTGAGCCCGGCCCCGCTGCCCTCGGCGCGGGTCAATCCCAGTTCGATCCCGGTTCAATCCCAGTTCGATCCCGGTTCGATCCCAGTTCGATCCCGGTTCGATCCCGGTTCGATCCCAATTCGATCCCGGTTCGATCCCGGTTCAATCCCAGTTCAATCCCAGTTCAATCCCGGTTCCGCCGCCCCGGCCCCGCTCTGGTCCCATCCCCGCTGCCCCGCTGCCCTCCCCTGCCCCCGGCGTGGCCCGGTCCCTCCCCGGTACCGAGGGTCAGGCAGGACGCCGTGAAGCCGTAGCGCCATTTGTTGTCGCGGGGTCGCAGCGGATCGTCGGGGCCGGGCCCGGGAGCGGGGCCGGGCGTGGGGCGGAGCGCGGTGAAGGCGAAGTGCGCCAGGTAGGCCCAGAAGAGCCCCTGGCCGGCGCAGAAGAGCCCCACGAGGCGGAAGAAGCGGCTGCGGTCGTGCTGGAACAGAACCACGTCCCGCGACAGCGCCGCGGCCTCCAGCGCCCCCCGCGCCGCCATCGCGGCAGCGCCCGGCGCTTCCGGGTCACCGACACCGCTACATCCGGGTCACTAAAGAGCGTCAGCCAATCAGAA
The DNA here is from genome assembly GCA_034509425.1 of Eopsaltria australis. Classification (NCBI taxonomy): domain Eukaryota; kingdom Metazoa; phylum Chordata; class Aves; order Passeriformes; family Petroicidae; genus Eopsaltria; species Eopsaltria australis. Next base: position 21,239 of record JAVTVJ010003642.1, read on the forward strand.
GCGGCGAAAGAGGAGCCTCAGCCAATCAGCTTTCACTCCCGGTTCGGCCAATCAGCGCTAGCGCTACCCCAGCCTCAGCCAATCAGCTTTCGCCGCCGTTCAGCCAATCGGCTGCGGCCCCACTGCCTCCTCAGCCAATCAGCTTTCGCCGCCCCGCCGCCATCTTTGTTCTGGGCACGTTCCCGCGCTGCCCTCAGCGCCCCCCCCAAGATGGCGGCCGGCGCTGGTCGATGATCGATGATCGATGATCGATGATCAATAATCAATAATCAATAATCAATAATCGATCGATTTATTTACAAAACTCGGGGGGATCCAAGGGACTCGAACACGGGAGGGGGGCGCGGGGTGGGGGGCGGGGATCTCCAACGTTCACTTGAGAAACGCGACCTCCGGAATCTTCCCTTCCAGCTGGAACGAGAGCGGGTCAGTGAGGGGGCCCCAAAACGGGGGGAAAAGGGGAGAAAATGAGGGGAAAACGGGAAAAAATGAGGGAAAAGTGGGCAAAAAATGCACCTTGAGCTGGGTGAAAACCTGCCCGGCCTGGCCGTAATCCCAGTCGTTGTCCTGGAGGCACCTGAGGGAGAAGGAGGGGTTGGGTCGGGTTTTGAGGGGATTTTGAGGGGATTTTGGGGGGGTTTTAGGGTTTCTTTGAGAGGTTTTTGAGGGATTTTTGGGGGGATTTCTGAAGGATTTTTTGGGGAGTTTTGGGGGGTTTTTTAAGGGGGATTTTTGGGGTTTTTGAGGGCGTTTTGAGCGAATTTTGGCATTTTTGAGCGATTCTCAGGGGGGTTTCTGGGCTTCTTTCAGGAGGATTTCATGGGGCTTTGGGGTGATTTTTGGGGTGATTTTGGGGATTATTTGGAGTGATTTTCAAGAGTGATTTTTAAGGATTTTTGGGGGCGTTTTGAGCGAATTTTGGCAGCGATTTTCAGTGGGATTTTTACAGCTTTTCAGGGTGGTTTTTGGGTTGATTTTGGGGGTTTTTGGGTGTCCCTGGACTCACTTCTGGGACCACTCGAGGTTCATGCCCGACTGCATGGCGAAGGCTGCCAGCATCTCCTGCTGCTCGGCCGTCAGGGTGGGCACGGGGCTGGACGAGGGCGTGGGGGCCGGCAGCGCGAAGGCTTTGCGCAGCTCCTCGGGGCTGGCCCCGCGCACAAACAGCTCATCGTTCACAATGCACAGCCTGGAATGGGGGAAAAGAACGGGAATTTGGGAAAAAATAACCCAAAAATCAACCAGCAGCTCCTTGGGACACGAACAGCTCATCGTTCACAATGCACAGCCTGGAATGGGGGAAAAGAACGGGAATTTGGGAAAAAATAACCCAAAAATAACCCAGCAGCTCCTCGGGGCTGGCCCCGCGCACAAACAGCTCATCATTGACAATGCACAGCCTGGAATGGGGAGAAATAATGGGAATTTGGGTCAAAATAACCCAAAAATAACCCAGTAGATCCTTGGGGCTGGCCCCGCGCACAAACAGCTCATCATTGACAATGCACAGCCTGGATTGGGGGGAAAACACGGGAATTTGGGAAAAAATCAACCAAAAATCAACCAGCAGCTCATCGTTCACAATGCAGAGCCTGGATTGGGGGAAAAATCCACAGTTTGGGTCAAAATAACCCAAAAATCAACCAGCAGCTCATCATTGACAATGCACAGCCTAAAAATGGGGAAAAACACGGGAATTTGGGAAAAAATCAACCAAAAATAACCCAGCAGCTCCTTGGGGCACAAACAGCTCATCATTCACAATGCAGAGCCTGGAATGGGGAGAAATAATGGGAATTTGGGAAAAAATAACCCAAACATAACCCAGCAGCTCCTCGGGGCTGGCCCTGTGCACGAACAGCTCATCGTTCTCAATGCAGAGCCTAAAAATGGGGAAAAAGAATGGGAATTTGGGAAAAAATAATCAAAAATAACCCAGCAGCTCATCATTGACAATGCACAGCCTGGAATGGGGGGAAAACACGGGAATTTGGGTCAAAATAACCCAGCAGCTCCTCAGGACACAAAGAGCTCATCATTGACAGTGCAGAGCCTGGAATGGGGGAAAAACAGGGGAATTTGGGAAAAAATGACCCAAAAAATAAAGCAGCAGCTCGCCATTGACGATGCACAGCCTGGATTGGGGAGAAAGAATGGGAATTGGGGTAAAAATAACGGGAATTGGGGTAAAAATAATGGGAATTTGTGTAAAAATATTGGGAATTTGGGTACAAATATTGGGAATTTGGTACAAATATTGGGAATTTGGGTAAAAATATTGGGAATTTGGGTAAAAATATTGGGAATTGGGGTAAAAATATTGGGAATTTGGTAAAAATATTGGGAGTTTGGGTACAAATATTGGGAATTTGGTAAAAATATTGGGAGTTTGGGTACAAATATTGGGAATTTGGTACAAATAATGGGAATTTGGTACAAATAATGGGAATTTGGGTACAAATATTGGGAATTTGGGTACAAATATTGGGAGTTTGGGTACAAATATTGGGAGTTTGGTACAAATGAGGCACCAGGGCCGCAGCTCACCCGCTGTTCCCGGCCGGCACGGCGATGAACATCCGCGTGAACGCCCGAACGGAATCCCGGGATTTGCCATCCACTGGGGAGAGAGAGAGGGGTGGGAATGGGGGAAAACGGGGGGAAAAATGGGGGAGAATGGGGGGAAAAACGGGGGGGGAATGGGGAAAATGAGGGGAAAAAACAGGAGAAAAAGGGAGGGGAAATGAGGAAAATGGGGGAAAAGACAGGAAAAAGGAGGAGGAAGAAAGGGGAAAGAGGAGAAAAAGGGGGGGGAAATGGGGAGGAAAAAGAGGGGGAGAAAAAAGGGAAAAGGAAAAGGAGGAGAAAGGGTAAAAATGGGGGAAAAATTGAGAGAAAGGGGAAAAAGGGGGAATAAATAAAGGAGAAAAAAAGGGGAAAAAACGAGGGAAAATGAGGAAAAAATGAACAAAAAATGAGGAAAAAGAGGGGGAAAAGAGAGGCCAAGAAAGGGGAAGCAACAAAAACCCCAAAGCAAACCCAAGCCGAGCCTCACCTTCCTTGAAGATGCCGTGGACGGTGAAGCAGAGCAGCGTGTTCTGGAACACAGGGCGGGTCGGGGGGGGCTCCCGGGGAATTCCCGGGGAATTCCCGGATTTCGGGCCGGGGTCCCTCCCAGCCCCCCCCTCACCGTCTGGGCACAGATGTCCACCACGAAGGAGTTGACGTCGTGCTGGGTCTTGGGCAGCTCGTTCAGGAACGCCACCACGTTGAGCCTCGTGTGCTTGAGGAGCTTGAAACGCATGGCTGGGAGGGGAGAGAGAGAATGAACCAAAAACGCCAGAATTCACCCCAAAAACCCCAGAATTCACCCCAAAAACCAGCCCAAAACCAGCCTGAAACGCATGGCTGGGAGGGGAGAGAGAGAATGAACCAAAAACGCCAGAATTCACCCCAAAAACCCCAGAATTCACCCCAAAAACCAGCCCAGAACCAGCCTGAAACGCATGGCTGGGAGAGGAGAGAGAGAATGAACCCAAAACGCCAGAATTCACCCCAAAAACCCCAGAATTCACCCCAAAAACAAGCCCAAAACCAGCCTGAAACGCATGGCTGGGAGGGGAGAGAGAGAATGAACCAAAAACCCCAGAATTCACCCCAAAAACCCCAGAATTCACCCCAAAAACCAGCCCAGAACCAGCCCAGAACCAGCCTGAAACGCACGGCTGGGAGGAGAGAGAGAATGAACCCAAAAACACCAGAATTCACCCCAAAAACCAGCCCAGAACCAGCCTGAAATGCACGGCTGGGAGGGGATGGGGTCAGGAGACTCAGAAATTACCGAAAACCACCCCAAAAACCCCTCAAAAAACCCTCAAAAAGTCCCTCAAAATCCCCCCAAAAAGCCCCAAAATTCCCCAAAAAATCCTCAAAAAAAACCCAGAATAAAATAAAAAAAAACCAACCAAAAATCCCCAGAATAAAACCCCAAAATCCCCCCAAAAATCCCTCAAAATCCCCCCAAAAAAACCCACAAAGCCCCAAAAAAAGCAAAAAACCCCCAAACCCTCTCAAAAATCCCCAAATTCCCCCCAAAAATCCCCCCAGGTCTCACTGGGGTCCTTCAGCTTCTTCACGTTCCGGCTGTCCTTGAAATACTCGTTCAGGCTGTTCCTGAGGGGGGGGAAATTCACATTTTGGGGTGGAAAAATCGGATTTCAGGGAGTACAAGAACCAGATTTTAGGAGTAGAGAAGTCAGATTTTAGGGGAAGAAAATTCAGATTGTGGGGGCACAAAAATGGGATTTTAGGGGTAAAAAAAATCACATTTTAGGGGCACAAAAATCAGATTTTAGACGTACAAAAATAACTTTTTATGGGCAAAAAAAATTACATTTTACAGGCACAAAAATCAGACTTTAGAGCAGAAAATTCCGATTTTAGGGAGACAAAAATCAGATTGTAGGGGCAGAAAATTCAGATTTTGAGGGCACAAAAACCACATTTTAGGGGCACAAAAATCAGATTTTAGAGGTACAGAAATCACATTTTGGAGGTAGAAAAATCAGATTGTAGAGAGAAAAAAAATCAGATTTTAGGAGGAAAACAATCAGATTTTAGAGGGAAAAGATTCCATTTTAGTGGCACAAAAATCAGGTTTTAGGGAGACAAAAATCAAATTTCAGGGGCAAAAAAAAATCCCATTTTAGGGGCAGAAAAATCAGATTTTGGGGGTATAAAACCCACATTTTAGGGACACAAAACTCAGATTTTAGGGGTACAGAAATCACATTTTATGGGCACAAAAACCACATTTTAGGGGCAAAAATTTCACATTTTAGGGGCAGAAAATTCAGATTTTAGGGGCAAAAAATTCAGATTTTAGGGGCAGAAAAATCCGGTTTTCTCCGTGTGTTTTTGGGGTGGATTGTAGGGATTGTGGGGCTGTTTTTGGGGTGGTTTTGGGGTGGTTTTGGGGTGGTTTTGGGGTGGTCTGGGTACCTGGGGGGCGTGTGGGGGCCGTAGGGGATGCTCAGCGAGCAGCAGGCGCCGTCGTGGTACGCGTCCAGCAGCCCCTGCCGGTCACTGGAGTCGTACACCGAGTAATACCTGGGGGAAAAGGGGGGAAAACGGGATTTTGGGGGGAAAATTGGGATGGAAGATGGGATTTGGGGGAAAAAATGGGTTAAAAATGGGATTTTGGGGGAAAAAATGGGTTAAAAATGGGATTTTGGGGGAAAAAATGGGTTAAAAATGGGATTTTGGGGGGGAAAATCGGGATTATTTGGGGAAAAAAATGGGGAAAAATGGATTAAAAATGGGATTTGGGGGGGAAAATTGGGATGGAAGATGGGATTTTGGGGGGAAAATGGGTAAAAAATGGGATTTTTGGGGTTTTGGGGTGGTTTTGAGGGAATTTTGGGGGTTTTTTTGAGGTTTTTTTGGGGTGTTTTTGCTGGCGTCTTGGGGAGTTTTTGGAGTATTTTTTGGAGGTTTTGGGGGTCTTTTTGGAGTGGTTTTGGGGTATTTTTGGGGTGTTTTTGGGGTGTTTTTGAGGGTTTTCTGGTGGTTTTGGGGTGGTTCTTGTTGATTTTGAGGTGGTTTTGGGGTGGTTTCGGGCTGGTTTCTTGGGGTGTTTTTGGGATGTTTTTTGGTGTTTTTTAAGGTGTTCTTGGGGGTTTTTGAGGGGTTTTTTGGTGTTTTTGGTGGTTTGGGGGATTTTTGGGTGTTTCCGAGGGGTTTTTGGTGTTTTTTAACGTGTTCTTGGGATGTTTTTGGGGGGTTTTGGGGGTTTATTGGTGTTTTTTGAGTATTTTTGCTGGGATTTTTTGAGTTTTGGGGTTGTTGGCGTTTTTAGGTGTTTTTTGAGGTGTTTTTGGAGTGTTTATTGGTGTTTTTGGGGTGTTTTTGGGGTGTTTTTGGTGTTTTTGGGGTGTTTTTGGGGTGTTTTTGGTGTTTTGGGGGTGTTTTTGGGGTGTTTTTGGGGTGTTTTTGCGGGTGTTTTGGGGTGTTTTTGGGGTTTGGGGTGTTTTGGGTGTTTTGGGTGTTTTTGGCGGTTTTGGGGTTTTTGGGGCGTGTTTGGGTGGGGGTATTTTGTGTTTTTGGGTTTTGGGTGGTTTTGGGTGTTTTTGGGGTGTTTTGGGGCACTCACTGCTGGAGGAACCGCAGCACCAAAGCCTGAGATCATCGGAGCGAAGTAACTGCCCTAAAATGGGGGGGGGGGGACACAGTGAGACCCCCCCTGAGAGCCCCAAAAGGCCCTGGGGGTCCCCAAAAGGCCCTGGGGGACCCCAAAAAGGGGGAATCCCCCCCAAACCCAGGCCCCACCTTGCAGGGCGGCAGCGTCGTCGGGGCCTCGACGTCGAAGGCGATGGGGGGGGGGAGCTCGTGGCCGTCCTGGGGGGCACAGGGGGGGATTTGGGGATTGGGGGGCTGGGATCCATGGGAACCCCCCCAAAAATACCTGGGGATGTTCCTGAACCCCCCCCGGGCTCTGAGACCCCAAAACCCCCCCAAAATGGGGCAGAATCGTCCAAGAAGCCCCCAAGAGGCTCCGTTGTTCTCCAGACCCCCCCCCAAAACTATTCTGGGGACCCCCTCCCCAAAAAGGGCTCTGAGACCCCCAAAAATGGCTCAGGATCCCCCCAAAAACATCAGTGACCCCCCCATAAATGGTTCAGTGACCCCCCCAAAAATCCAACTCCAAAAAAACCCTCAGTGACCCCCCCCAAATCCCATCAGAGCCCCCCCAAAGCCCTCCCAACCCCCCAAATCCTCTAGACCCCCCAAAATCCCCCAAACCAAATTTCTCAGAGCCCCCTAATCCCTTAATCCCCCCAAAAACCCCGACTAAAGCCCCCCAGAATCCCCCAAATCCCTCAGAGCCCCCCCAGAAATCCCCCAATCCGCCTCAGAGCCCCCCAAATCCCTCCCAATCCTCTCAGGCCCCCCCAGAATCCGCCCAAATCCCTCCCAGCCCCCCAAATCCTCTCAGGCCCCCCGAATCTCCCCCAATCCCTCAGAGCCCCCCCAAATCCCTCCAAATCCTCGTCAGACTCCCCAGAATCCCCCAATCCCTCCCAGCCCCCCCAAATCTTCAGGCCCTCCAGAATCCCCAAATCCCTCAGAGACCCCCCAAATCCTCTCAGACGACCCCCAGAATCCCAAATCCCTCCCAGGCCCCCCAATCCTCTTCAGAACCCCCCCAAATCCCCCAGATCCCCCCCAGCCTCACCAGGCGCAGCAGCTTTGGGAAACCTCTCTCTGACGGAGCTGCGGGGGGGGGAGGGGGCACAGTGGGTGGGGGGGGCTGAGAACCACCCCAGGACCCCCAAAATCCTCTCCCAAACCCAAAATCCCCCCTCCCCCTCCCGCAATTCATGGGGACCCCCAAGAACCGCCCCACCCCCACTCTGGGGGGGGGTTTGGTGTCCCTCCCCTCCCCCACCCAATTCTGGCCCTGCCCCTCCCCCCCCCGGGGGGGTTTTGGGGTTTGGGGGGGCCCTGGGGGGGCTTACCTGGCTCGTACTCACCTGGGCAAGGGGGGGACCCCAAAATCCCCCTCAGGTGGTGGCACTGTGGGGGTGGGGGAGGGGTTTGGGGGGGTCACAGAGGATTTTGGGGGGGGCTCTGGGGGGTTTTGGGGGGTTCTGAGAGGATTTGGGGGATTTTGGGGGGTTCTGAGGGGTTTTGGGGGGCAGAGAAAAATTTGGGGGTGCAGGGAAAGGAGAAAGAGAAAAATTTGGGAGGTTCAGGAGAAAAATTTGGGAAAAAAAGGAGATTTGGAGGTGCAGAAAAAAAGGGAAAAAGGGAAAATTTGGGGGTGCAGGGAAGGATTTTGGGGGGTCCAAGAGAGGGGGAAGGGAGGAAGATTTGGGGTGCAGGAAAGGGGGGGAAGGAAAACGTGGAGGTCCAAGAAAAGGGGGAAAAGGGAGAGTTGGGGGTTCCAGGAGAAACGGGGAGGGGGAATCCCAGGATTCTGGGAGAGGGAGAAGGGGGGAGGGGGAAACTGGAATTTTGGGGGGAATCCCAGGAACTTTTTGGAACTCCCAGCAATTTTTTAGGAATCTCAGCAATTTTGGGGGTGAATCCCAGGAATTTTTTTGGGAATCCCAGGAGTTTGGGGTTCCACTTCCCCCCCTGGGGGTCCCAGAGCCCCTCGGGGCCGTTCTGGGGGCGCTCCCCCCGGGCTGGGGGGACTCAGGGGGATTTGGGGGGGATTTGGGGAGGGGGCTCAGGGCTCTCGGGATCTGGGGAGGGGTCTCAGGATCTGGGGAGGGGTCTCAGGGGTCTCAGGATTTGGGGAGGGGTCTCAGGATTTGGGGAGGGGGCTCAGGGCTCTCGGGGTTTGGGGAGGGGGCTCAGGGCTCTCAGGATCTGGGCAGGGGTCTCAGGGCTCTCGGGATTTGGGGAGGGGTCTCAGGATCTGGGGAGGGCTCTCGGGATTTGGGGAGGGGGCTCGGGTGGCGTGCGGCCCCTCGCGGCTGTGCCTGGCTTAGGTCGTCCCTCCCCGAGGGATCTTACCCGTCTCTGGCTAACCAGCCCTCGGGGGGGGCCAGCACAGGACCCCAGACCCAAATCGGGGGGAGAGACCCCCAGAGCCCAAATGGGGAGAGAGACCCCCAGAGCCCCAAACGTGGGGGGAGAGACCCCCAAATGTGGGGGGAGAGACCCCCAGAGCCCCAAACGTGGGGGGAGAGACCCCCAAATGGGGGAGAGACCCCTGGCTCCTGAGACCCCCAAATGTGGGATGGGGAGAGACCCCCGGAGCCCCAAAATGGGGAGAGAGAGACCCCCAGCTCCTGAGACCCCCAAAAATGGGGAGAGAGAGACCCCCAGCTCCTGAGACCCCCAAAAATGGGGGGAGAGAGACCCCCAGCTCCTGAGACCCCCAAAAATGGGGGGAGACCCCCGGCCCCAACAGCCCCAACAATGGGGGAGGAAGAGACCCCAAAGGGGATGGGGAGAGACCCCAGAGCCCTGAGAACCCCAAAAATGGGGAGGGAGAGACCCCCGGGAATGGGGGAGAGACCCCCGGGAATGGGGGAGAGACCCCTGGGAATGGGGGAGAGACCCCCGGGAATGGGGGAGAGACCCCAAATGGGGGAGAGACCCCCGGGAATGGGGGAGAGACCCCAAATGGGGGAGAGACCCCCGGGAATGGGGGAGAGACCCCAAATGGGGGAGAGACCCCCGGGAATGGGGGAGAGACCCCTGGGAATGGGGGAGAGAAGGGGGAGAGGGAAGGGGGAGAAAGGGGGGAAGGAAAGGAGAGAGGAGGAGGAGGAGAGGGAGGAAGGAAAGGGGAGAGAGGGAAGGAGGGAAAGAGGGAGGGAACTGGGGGGGAAGGAGAGAGGGAAAAGAGAGGGAAAAAAGAGGAACAAAGCAGGAAGTGAAGGAGGGAGGAAGAACAGAGAGGAGGAGGAGGAGGAGGAGGAAGGAGAGGAGGAAGCAGGGAGGGAAGGAGGGAGGGAAGGAGGGAGGGAAGGAGGGAGAAGGAGGGGAGAGGGCAGGAACCAAAACGGCTCCTCCAGGCCACAGCCTGGGTGGGGCTGGGGATTTTGGGGGGCTTTTTTTGGGGATTTTTTAGGGCTTTTTTTGGGATTTTTGTGGCTTTTTGGGGAGATTTTTGGGGTTTTTTTGGGGGATTTTTTGGGTTTTTTTTGGGGAGTTTTTTGAGGAGTTTTTTGGGGCTTTTTCGGGGTTTTTGGGTGCTCAGAGAGGGCTCCAGCCCTGGAAGTGTCCGGAGCAACATCGGGAACGGGGGAGCTCCAGGGAGGAGGAGGAGGAGGAGGAAGGAAGAGAACACAGACCACAAAAACCACAAAAAGTAGAAGAAAAACCAAAAGAAAACAAAAGAAAAAAAAAGGAAGGAAAAGGAAAAGGAAAAGGAAAAGGAAAAGGAAAAGGAAAAGGAAAAGGAAAAGGAAAAGGGAGGAACCAAAAGGGTTCAAAAGAACCCGGGGGACTTGGGGACACAAAGGGAGAATTTTACCCACAATTCTGGGGTCCCCAAGGAGAATCTTGGGGACAA
>JAVTVJ010003643.1:0-26513 GCA_034509425.1 Eopsaltria australis
TCATCACACCCAGCGCGCCCCTGCAGGCTGTGACTGGAACTGCACCGAAAAGAAAAGGTGCCTGAAGCCGAGCAGGCTGCCACTGGGTTTCTAGTTCTGTTTGTTAGTGAATGTTATAGTTGTTATTTGTTATCCTTATTTTAGATAGTAGTAAAAAACTGTTATTCCTATTCCCATATCTTTGCCTAAGAGCCTCTTGATTTCAAATTTATAATAATTCGGAGGGAGAGAGGTTACAGTTTCCCATTCCAAGGGAAGCTCCTGCCTTCCTTAACAGACACCTGTCCTTCAAACCAGGACAGATTTTGGCGCCCAACGGTGGGGCACGAGGGCATCGAGGGGAAGAAGGATAACAGTTCTTGAGTAACGCAGTTTTTGTGTGCTGGATATAGGAACCTCATTAGGTTGCACCATGTGGTCTTGCTTATTCCGGTTCGTATGGCAAGTAGTCACAGCTGTTTCTCTCCCATTTGCAGCCCCATATCTAAACATGGGCCGTATAACTAAGGCTACAGTGGCTGTTATACAGTTTGTGTCATGGGTCAATAAAGTGAGGAATTCATGGATTTTCAACTTCCTCTGGAAGGCAGGCATGTGGATTCACAGCTACCACACATTAATGACATGTTTTCAGGGTTACTTTAATAATGGTACCCACTGTGAAGAAGTGACGCCAAAAGAAATGTTCTCACAACCCTTCACCCAGCTCTTTGGGCCTATCCCGCCAATCTTTGAGGGGTTCAAATCTTCTCTAAATGCTAATGATACCATACAGTGGCTGGTGTTGCTGATAGTCCTACTCTATTTAGCCTTCAGGGATAAGGGGGGTCTGACTTGGATAACCACTCTGACATCTACCCCAGACAATAGGGATGAGGCCCCAGAACCTGACATGGCCCCAAAGACTAGGGATGCTGCCACAGAAACTGACCTGGCCCCGGAAACTAGAGATGCTGCCACAGAACCTGACACGGCCCCAGAGGCTAGGGATGCAGCCACAGAACCTGACATGGCCCCAGAAACCAGGGACACCATCCCAGAACCTGACATTGCCCCAGACACTAGGGATGTTGCTACAGAGTCTGACCCTGTCCCACAACCCACCTCAGAAACAACCCACCCGGATTGGGTGGGAGTCCTGGTGAAAGAGATACGCGAGATGGGCCAAGTGCTGAAGGAATACACTTGCCCAGCTGGTGGGAAACCCTTCCCCTACCCCAAAGAGAGAGAGTCTAATGGGGCAGCAGAGGAACCCAGGGACGCTATCACCGCTCAGGCTCCAGTCAGATCAGAGGGGCAGCCACAGCCAGTAGCAGTTGCCCCTGTGGAAAAGAAGAAGACTAAGGTCAAACCAGAGCAGCCAGTGAGTAATGATGGGGAAGCAGGGCCCTCTCAACCAGTAGGGAGGCCAAAGATTGAAATCACTACTGAGTCCCTGGGGTATGACAGTCTCCGTAATCTACGAAAAGACATTGTGCGACAGGGTCGTGAGCCTTTTACAACCTGGTTACTTCGGGTCTGAGACCTTATGGGTATGGGTGTGCAGCTGGATAGTATTGAGGCAAGGCAGCTGGGACCCTTGTCCCAGGACTCAGGGGTTGATCAGGTATTTGGAAGAGATGACGGGCCCCTGTCTCTCTGGGAACGGCTTCTAATAAGTGTAAGAGAGAGGTTTGTCAACAGGGAGAGAATGCAGGAGTATCATCATAGAAGACCATGGAAGACTCTTGAGGAGGGAATCCAACAGCTGAGGGAGGTGGCAATATAGGAGGTACTCTTTGGGAGGGATGGACAACATGATAATGACCCCGAGAAGGTCAAGTGTACAGGGCAAATGTTGTGGAATCTGGCAAAGCTAGGGCCCTCCCAATACACCATCTTCATTGCAACAATTAATGCTGATGACAACCGAGAGACAGTAGGCTCCATAACCACCAAACTCAGGAATTATGATAGTATGATCAGTAGCCCAATGCAGGCTCAGGTCTCTGCTGTGGTCAAAGACCTCAGAGAGGAGATGATGAGGGAGGTGAGGGAGGAGATGAGGTTGATGAGTGCGGCACCAGTGTGAGTCACAAGCCCCAAAGTCAGAGCCCAGCGCCCCCCAGCCAGGGAGAGAGGGTACACCCCATGATCTGAGCTGTGGTTCTTCCTGTGTGATCACGGAGAAGACATGAGGAAGTGGGATAGGAAACCCACTGCTACCCTGGCAGCACGGGTACAGCAACTCAAGGAGGGAAATACTAACCGAGGCGGGGGGTCTACTAAAGTGAAGGTAGCCTCAGCCTCCCGTGACCGAGATGCCAGATATTACAGAAGAGAGGACGATCTCTTAGATCCCCTCGAGGGAACCTCTACCATGTACGCCCAGGAAAGAAATGACAACCAGAGCTAGAGGGGCCCTGCCTCTAGCCAGGAAGAGGCACTGGAAAATCGGGTCTTTTGGACAGTGTGGATCCGATGGCCTGGCACATCAGAACCACAAAAATATGAAGCGTTAGTTGATACTGGTGCGCAGTGTACCTTAATTCCATCAAGACGTGGGGGCAGAACCTGTTTCTATTGCCGGAGTGACAGGGGGATCGCAGCAATTAACTTTGTTGGAAGCCGAGGTGAGCCTGACCGGGAAGGAGTGGCAGAAACACCCCATTGTGACTGGTCCAGAGGCCCCATGTATTCTGGGCATAGACTTCCTCCGGAATGGCTATTATAAAGACCCAAAGGGACTCAGGTGGGCTTTCGGAATAGCGGCTGTGGAGGCAGAGGGCATCAGGCAACTGAACACCTTGCCTGGACTATCGGAAAATCCAAATGCAGTGGGACTCCTGAGAGTAAAAGAGCAACAAGTGCCAATTGCCACCTCGACACTGCACCGCCGGCAGTACCGGACGAATCGAGACGCCGTGATCCCCATCCACAAGATGATCCACGACCTGGAAAGCCAAGGAGTGGTCAGTAAAGCCCACTCACCCTTCAACAGCCCCATCTGGCCTGTGCGCAAGTCTGACGGGGAATGGAGATTGACTGTGGACTATCGTGGCCTGAATGAAGTGACTCCACCATTGAGTGCTGCCGTGCCAGACATGCTGGAGCTCCAGTACGAGCTGGAGTCCGAGGCAGCAAAATGGTATGCCACCATTGACATCGCCAATGCGTTTTTCTCCATCCCTCTGGCAGCGGAGTGCAGGCCTCAGTTCGCCTTCACCTGGAGAGGTGTGCAATATACCTGGAATCGATTACCCCAAGGGTGGAGGCACAGCCCCACGATCTGCCATAGACTGATCCAAGCTGCACTGGAAAAGGGTGAGGCTCCAGAGCATCTCCAATACATCGATGACATCATTGTGTGGGGGAACACGGCAGCAGAAGTATTTGAGAAAGGAGAGAAGATCATCATGATCCTCCTGGAAGCCGGTTTTGCCATCAAGAAAAGCAAAGTCAAGGGACCTGCTCGAGAGATCCAGTTCTTGGGGGTAAAATGGCAAGATGGACGGCGCCAGATTCCCATGGAGGTCATCAATAAGATCACTGCGATGTCTCCGCCAGCTAACAAAAAGGAAACTCAAGCTTTCCTAAAGGCCATAGGTTTTTGGAAGATGCACATTCCAGAGTACAGCCAGATTGTGAGCCCTCTCTACCTAGTGACCCGCAAGAAGAACGATTTTCACTGGGGCCCTGAACAGCAGCAAGCGTTTGCCCAGATCAAGCAGGAGATCGCTCATGCAGTAGCGCTTGGCCCAGTAAGGACGAGACCAGAGGTGAGGAATGTGCTTTACTCTGCAGCTGGGAACAAGGGCTTGTCCTGGAGCCTTTGGCAGAAGGTGCCTGGAGAGACTCGAGGCCGACCGCTGGGATTCTGGAGCCGGAGCTACAGAAGGTCCAAAGCCAACTACACCCCCACAGAGAAGGAAATCTTGGCCGCCTATGAAGGAGTTCAAGCCGCCTCGGAGGTAATTGGCACTGAAGCACAACTCCTCCTGGCACCTCGACTACCAGTGCTGGGGTGGATGTTCAAAGAAAAGGCTCCCTCTACCCACCACGCCACCGATGCCACATAGAGTAAGTGGATCGCACTTATCACACAGCGCGCCCGCATTGAAAATCCGAACCGCCCTAAGATCCTAGAAATAATTACGAACTAGCCAGAAGATGAGAGTTTTGGTCTCACTGATGAAGAGGAGCAAGAACAAGTGACCCAGGCTGAGGAAGCTCCACCATATAATCAACTGCTAGATGAAGAAAAGTGCTACGCCCTTTTCACTGATGGTTCCTGTTGCATCATAGGGATGAACCGGAAGTAGAAAGCAGCTGTGTGGAGCCCCACACGACAAGTCGCAGAAGCCACTGAAGGAGAAGGTGGGTCGAGCCAATTTGCTGAGCTCAAAGCTGTTCAGCTGGCCCTGGACATTGCTGAGAGAGAGAAGTGGCCAAAGCTCTATCTCTACACTGATTCGTGGATGGTAGCCAATGCTCTATGGGGTTGGCTGGAAAGGTGGAAAAAGGCCAACTGGCAGCGTAGAGGAAAGCCAATCTGGGCAGCTGATGAATGGAAAGACATTGCCACTCGGGTAGAGAAACTACCCTTAAAGGTCCGCCATGTAGACGCCCATGTCCCTAAGAGCCGAGCTAACGAAGAACACCGGAACAACAAGCAGGTAGATCACGCCGCAAAGATAGAGGTGGCACAGATAGATTTAGACTAGCAACACAAAGGGGAGTTGTTCCTAGCCCGATGGGCCCATGATGCCTCAGGCCACCAGGGCAGAGATGCCACCTATAAGTGGGCACGAGACCGAGGGGTGGACCTAACCATAGACAGTATCTCCCAGGTGATCCATGATTGTGAGACGTGCGCCGCAATCAAACAGGCCAAGCGGGTAAAGCCTCTATGGTATGGTGGACGGTGGTCCAAATACAAGTATGGAGAGGCTTGGCAGATTGATTACATCACACTGCCCCAGACCCGCCAAGGCAAGCGCTATGTTCTCACAATGGTGGAAGCCACCACAGGATGGCTGGAGACCCACCCTGTGCCTCATGCCACTGCCCGGAACACTATCCTGGGCCTCGAAAAACAGGTTCTTTGGAGACATGGTACCCCCGAGAGAATTGAATCCGACAATGGGACTCACTTCAAAAATAGCCTTATAAACACCTGGGCTAGGGAACATGGCATCGAGTGGGTGTACCATATCCCTTATCATGCACCAGCAGCTGGGAAAGTTGAACAGTACAATGGCCTGCTCAAAACCACCTTGAAAGCACTGGGTGGGGGGACGTTCAAGAACTGGGAGACTAATTTAGCAAAGGCCACATGGTTAGTGAATACCCGAGGCTCCTCCAACCGATCAGGGCCTGCCTACTCTGACCCCTTGCGAACAACAGATAAAGTTCCAGTAGTACACATGAGAGGTATGCTAGGAAAGACTGATTGGGTTAACTCTGCCTCAAGTAAAAACAATCCCATCCGGGGGGTTGTCTTTGCTCAGGGACCAGGCTGCACCTTGTAGGTGATGCAAAGGGATGGAGAGACCCAATGCATACCTCAAGGAGATCTTGTTTTAGGGTGAGCTACTTATGACACCGTGCTTGTATCTGTATCTGCATGTGTGTATATACTTCAAAGGTTTAAATTTGATGTAAGGTGTTTGCATGGGAAAAAAAAATTCGAGGTGGAGGATGTTGGAGGTTGGATTTAGTTTTTTTTCCTCAGGAATTTTTCTCCCATGGGTTGCTAAGACACAAATGACTGAGCTAATTGCTGAGTACTTAAGAGAGCAAAGCACAAGGCTCGAGCCTTTCTCCTTAGCAAGGTGTGGCAGAATTGTCCCTCATGGAAGCAGGGCTTGATAACGTGAGATTTTGGAGACTGAAAAGCAAGGGCAAGGGAGAGGTCACGCTCTCTTGCTCGGGACCCACAGAGCTGGACGGTCGGAGGTGCTGAACCCACGGCCCTCTGAGAAGCCAGCACAGAGCTGCCGGTCTGTCTGCTGTGAGTCTTTTTCCCTCTCTGCCCCATCGGGAGCTGCCTGCCACCAGCCTGTCTCTCCCCCGCTCCTCCTCACCGCTCCAAGTTTCTTCACTACATAGTAGCGGGGCTCCCCCTGCACATCGGGACCTCTTGCCGTCCCAGCTCCCTGTGTCCGGGGATCCTGCTGCGGCACCAACACCAGCTGCCCACCCCGAGGGTCTGTGGAACAAAGGCTCTCCTCCATCTTTCCCTGCCTCATGCAGCCGCCATTGCCGTGTGCTACCTGAGCTCACGCTGGAGCACCCCCTGCAGTTGCTGGGGAATCATCACACCCAGAGCGCCCCCTACAAGCACCAGAGAATCATCACACCCAGAGCGCCCCCTGCAGGCTGTGACTGGAACTGCACCAAAGGGAAAAGGTGCCTGAAGCCGAGCAGGCTGCCACTGGGTTTCTAGTTCTGTTTGTTGGTCAACGTTATAGTTGTTGTTATTTGTTATCCTTGTTTTAGATAGTAGTAAAGAACTGTTATTCCTATTCCCATATCTTTGCCTGAGAGCCTCTTGATTTCAAATTTATAATAATTCGGAGGGAGAGGGGTTACAGTTTCCCATCCCAAGGGAGGCTCCTGCCTTCCTTAACAGACACCTGTCCTTCAAACCAGGATAGATTTTGGCGCCCAATGTGGGGCACGAGGGCATCGAGGGGAAGAAGGATAACAGTTCTTGAGTAACGCAGTTTTTGTGTGCTGGACATAGGAACCTCATTAGGTTGCACCATGTGGTCTTGCTTATTCCGGTTCGTATGGCAAGTGGTCACAGCTGTTTCTCTCCCATTTGCAGCCCCATATCTAAACATGGGCCCTATAACTAAGGCTACAGTGGCTGTTATACAGTTTGTGTCATGGGTCAATAAGGTGAGGAATTCATAGATTTTCAACTTCCTCTGGAAGGCAGGCATGTGGATTCACAGCTACCACACATTAATGACATGTTTTCAGGGTTACTTTAATAATGGTACCTACTGCGAGGAAGTGACACCAAAAGAAATGTTCTCACAACCCTTCACCCAGCTCTTTGGGCATATCCCGCCAATCTTTGAGGGGTTCAGATCTTCCCTAAATGCTAATGATACCATACAGTGGCTGGTGTTGCTGATAGGCCTGCTCTATTTAGCATTCAGGGATAAGGGGGGTCTGACTTGGATAGCCACTCTGACATCTACCCCAGACAATAGGGATGAGGCCCCAGAACCTGACATGGCCCCAAAGACTAGGGATGCTGCCACAGAACCTGACATGGCCCCAGAAACTAGGGACACCATCCCAGAACCTGACATTGCCCCAGACACTAGGGATGTTGCTACAGAGTCTGACCCGGTCCCACAACCCACCTCAGAAACCCCCCACCCGGATTGGGTGGGAGTCCTGGTGAAAGAGATACGCGAGATGGGCCAAGTGCTGAAGGAATACACTTGCCCAGCTGGTGGGAAACCCTTCCCCTACCCCAAAGAGAGAGAGTCTAATGGGGCAGCAGAGGAACCCAGGGACGCTATCACCGCTCAGGCTCCAGTCAGATCAGAGGGGCAGCCACAGCCAGTAGCAGTTGCCCCTGTGGAAAAGAGGAAGACTAAGGTCAAACCAGAGCAGCCAGTGAGTAATGATGGGGAAGCAGGACCCTCTCAACCAGTAGGGAGGCCAAGGATTGAAATCACTACTGAGTCCCTGGGGTATGACAGTCTCCGTAATCTATGAAAAGACATTGTACGACGGGGTCGTGAGCCTTTTACAACCTGGTTACTTCGGGTCTGGGACCTTATGGGTATGGGCGTGCAGCTAGATAGTATTGAGGCAAGGCAGCTGGGACCCTTGTCCCAGGACTCAGGGGTTGATCAGGTATTCGGAAGAGATGACGGGCCCCTGTCTCTCTGAGAACGGCTTTTAATAAGTGTAAGAGAGAGGTTTGTCAACAGGGAGAGAATGCAGGAGTATCATCATAGAAAACCATGGAAGACCCTTGAGGAGGCAATCCAACAGCTGAGGGAGGTGGCAATATTGGAGGTACTCTTTGGGAGGGATGGACAACATAATAATGACCCCGACAAAGTCAAGTGTACAGGGCAAATGTTGTGGAATCTGGCAAAGCTAGGGCCCTCCCAATACACCATCTTCATTGCAACAATTAATGCTGATGACAACCGAGAGACAGTAGGCTCCATAACCACCAAACTCAGGAATTATGATAGTATGATCAGTAGCCCAATGCAGGCTCAGGTCTCTGCTGTGGTCAAAGACCTCAGAGAGGAGATGATGAGGGAGGTGAGGGAGGAGATGAGGTTGATGAGTGCGGCACCAGTGCGAGTCACAAGCCCCAAAGTCAGAGCCCAGCGCCCCCCAGCCAGAGAGAGAGGGTACACCCCACGATCTGAGCTGTGGTTCTTCCTGTGTGATCACGGAGAAGACATGAGGAAGTGGGATAGGAAACCCACTGCTACCCTGGCAGCATGGGTACAGCAACTCAAGGAGGGAAATACTAACCGAGGCGGGGGGTCTACTAAAGTGAAGGTAGCCTCAGCCTCCCGTGATCGAGATGCCAGATATTACAGAAGAGAAGACGATCTCTTAGATCCCCTCGAGGGGACCTCTACCATGTACGCCCAAGAAAGAAATGACAACCAGAGCTAGAGGGGCCCTGCCTCTAGCCAGGAAGAGGCACGGGAAAACCAAGTCTTTTGGACAGTGTGGATCCGATGGCCTGGCACATCAGAACCACAAAAATATGAAGCGTTAGTTGATACTGGTGCGCAGTGTACCTTAATTCCATCGAGACATGTGGGGGCAGAACCTGTTTCTATTGCCGGGGTGACAGGGGGATCACAGCAATTAACTTTGTTGGAAACCGAGGTGAGCCTGACCGGGAAGGAGTGGCAGAAACACCCCATTGTGACTAGTCCAGAGGCCCCATGTATTCTGGGCATAGACTTCCTCCGGAATGGCTACTACAAAGACCCAAAAGGACTCAGGTGGGCTTTCGGAATAGCGGCTGTAGAGGCAGAGGGCACCAGGCAACTGAACACCTTGCCTGGACTATCGGAAAATCCAACTGCAGTGGGACTCCCGAGAGTAAAAGAGCAACAAGTGCCAATTGCCACCTCGACAGTGCACCGCCGGCAGTACCGGACGAATCGAGACGCCGTGACCCCCAAACACAAGATGATCCGCAACCTGGAAAGCCAAGGAGTGGTAAGTAAAGCCCACTCACCCTTCAACAGCCCCATCTGGCCTGTGCGCAAGTCTGACGGGGAATGGAGATTGACTGTGGACTATCGTGGCTTGAATGAAGTGACTCCACCATTGAGTGCTGCCGTGCCAGACATGCTGGAGCTCCAGTACGAGCTGGAGTCCAAGGCAGCAAAATGGTATGCCACCATTGACATCGCCAATGCGTTTTTCTCCATCCCTCTGGCAGCGGAGTGCAGGCCTCAGTTCGCCTTCACCTGGAGAGGTGTGCAATATACCTGGAATCGATTACCCCAAGGGTGGAGGCACAGCCCCACGATCTGCCATAGACTGATCCAAGCTGCACTGGAAAAGGGTGAGGCTCCAGAGCATCTCCAATACATCGATGACATCATTGTGTGGGGGAACACGGCAGCAGAAGTATTTGAGAAAGGAGAGAAGATCATCACGATCCTCCTGGAAGCCGGTTTTGCCATCAAGAAAAGCAAAGTCAAGGGACCTGCTCGAGATCCAGCGTTCTTGGGGTAAATGGCAAGATGGACGGCGCCTAGATTCCACGGAGGTCAATAAGATCACCATGGCGTCTCCGCTTAGCCAACAAAAGGAAACTCAAGCTTCCCAGCGCCATAGGTTTCGAAGATGCAAGATTCCAGAGTACAGCCAGATTGTGATTCCTCTACCTAGTGCGACCCCGCAAGAAGGAACGATTTTCACTTTGGGGTCTGAACAGCAGCAAGCCGCTTGGCTCCAGATCAAGCAGGAGATCGCTTCATGCAGTAGCTGGCCCAGTAAGCGACTTTAGACCAAGAGGTGAGGAAATGTGCTTTACTCTGCAGCTGGGAACAAGGCTTGTCCTGGAGCCTTGGCAGAAGGTGCCTGGAGAGACTGAGGCCGACCGCTGGGACTTGGAGCCGAGCTACAGAAGGTCCAAAGCCAACTACACTCTACAGAGAAGGGAAATTGGTCATTTATGAAGGAGTCTTAAGCTTCGCCTCGGAAGTAATTGGCACTGAAGCACAACTCCTCCTGGCACCTCGACTACCAGTGCTGGGGTGGATGTTCAAAGGAAAGGCTCCCTCTACCCACCACGCCACCGATGCCACATGGAGTAAGTGGATCGCACTTATCACACAGCGCGCCCGCATTGGAAATCCGAACCGCCCTGGGATCCTAGAAATACTTACGAACTGGCCAGAAGGTGAGAGTTTTGGTCTCACTGATGAAGAGGAGCAAGAACAAGTGACCCGGGCTGAGGAGGCTCCACCATATAATCAACTGCTAGATGAAGAAAAGTGCTACGCCCTTTTCACTGATGGTTCCTGTCGCATCATAAGAATAAACCAGAAGTGGAAAGCAGCTGTGTGGAGCCCCACACGACAGGTTGCAGAAGCCACTGAAAGAGAGGGTGGGTCGAGCCAATTTGCTGAACTCAAAGCTGTTCAGCTGGCCCTGGAAATTGCTGAGAGAGAGAAGTGGCCAAAGCTCTATCTCTACACCGATTCGTAGATAGTAGCCAATGCTCTATGGAGTTGGCTGAAAAGGTAGAAAAAGGCCAACTGGCAGCGTAGAAGAAAACCAATCTGGGCAGCTGATGAATAGAAAGACATTACCACTCGGGTAGAGAAGCTACCCGTAAAGGTCCGCCATGTAGACGCCCATGTCCCTAAAAGCCGAGCTAACGAAGAACACCAGAACAACAAGCAGGTAGATCACGCCGCAAAGATAGAGGTGGCACAGATAGATTTAGACTGGCAACACAAAGGAGAGCTGTTCCTAGCCCGATAGGCCCATGATGCCTCAGGCCACCAGGGCAGAGATGCCACCTATAAGTGGGCACGAGGCCGAAAAGTAAACCTAACCATGGACAGCATCTCCCAAGTAATCCATGATTGTGAGACGTGCGCTGCAATCAAACAAGCCAAATGGGTAAAGCCTCTATAGTATAGTGGACGGTGGTCCAAATACAAGTATGGAGAGGCTTGGCAAATTGATTACATCACACTGCCCCAAACCCGCCAAGGCAAGCGCTATGTTCTCACAATGGTAGAAGCCACCACAAGACGGCTGGAAACCTACCCTGTGCCTCATGCCACTGCCCGGAACACCATCCTGGGCCTCGAAAAACAAGTTCTTTGGAGACATAGTACCCCAGAGAGAATTAAATCCGACAATAAGACTCACTTCAAAAATAGCCTTATAAACACCTGAGCTAGAGAACATGGAATCGAGTAGGTGTACCATATCCCTTATCATGCACCAGCAGCTGAGAAAGTTGAACAGTACAATAGCCTGCTCAAAACCACCTTGAAAGCACTGAGTGGGGAGACGTTCAAGAACTGAGAGACTAATTTGGCAAAAGCCACATGGTTAGTGAACACCCGAAGTTCCTCCAGCCAGGCCGGGCCTGCGCACTCTGACCCCTTGCGAACAACAGATGGAGATAAAGTTCCAGTAGTACACATGAAAAGTATGCTGGGAAAGACTGTTTGGGTAAACTCTGCCTCAAGTAAAAACAATCCCATCCGAGGGGTTGTCTTTGCTCAGAGACCAGGCTGCACCTGGTGAGTGATGCAAAGAGATGGAGAGACCCGATGCATACCTCAAAGAGATCTTGTTTTAAAGTGAACTACTTATGACACTGCGCTTGTATCTGTATCTGCACGTATGTATAGACCTCGAAAGTTTAAATTTGATGTAAGGTGTTTGCATGGGAAAAAAATTCGGGGTGGAGAAAGTTGAAGGTTGGATCTAGTTCTTTTCCTCAGGAATTTTTCTCCCATGGGTTGCTAAGACACAAATGACTGGGTACTTAAGAGAAACAAAGCACAAGGCTGTAGCCTTTCTCCTTGGCAGGGTGGGGCAAAATTGCCCCTCATGGAAGCCGGGCTGACAACTCGAGATTTTGGAGACTGAAACGCAAGGGCAGGGGGGAGGTCACGCTCTCTTGCTCGGGACCCTCGGAGCTGGACGGTCGGAGCTGCTGTCTGCTGAACCCACGGCCCCTGAGAAGCCAGCGCGGAGCTGCCGGTCTGTCTGCTGTGAGTCTCTGCCCTCTGCCCCATCCGGAGCCGACCTGCCTGCCACCAGCCCGCTCTGAGTTTTCTCCGCTACATTGTAGCGGGGTTTTCCCTGCACGTGGAGACCCCTTACCGTCCCAGCTCCCTGTGTCCGGGGATCCTGCTGCGGCACCGACACCAGCTGCCCCCCCCCTCCCGAGAGTCTGTGGAGCAAAGGCTCTCCTCCATCCCTCCGTGCTTTGGGCAGTCGCCATTGCCGTGTGCTACCTGAGCTCACGCTGGAGCGCCCCTGCAGCCACCGGGGAATCACCGCACCCAGAGCGCCCCTGCAGGCTGTGACTGGAACTGCACCGAAGGGAAAAGGTGCCTGAAGCCGAGCAGGCTGCCACTGGGTTTCTGGTTCTGTTTGTTGGTCAACGTTATAGTTGTTGTTATTTGTTATCTTTGTTTTAGATAGTAGTAAAGAACTGTTATTCCTATTTCCATATCTTTGCCTGAGAGCCTCTTGATTTCAAATTTATAATAATTCAGAGGGAGAGGGGTTATAGTTTCCCATTCCAAGGGAAGCTCCTGCCTTCCTTAACAGACACCTGTCCTTCAAACCAGGACAGAAGTTGATGTTGTAATACCTACCACCCAACCACCGGTTATGCTAAGCCTGAAAATTTTTGAAATTGGACCAAATATAATCAGGACCAGGAATGGTCTCTTAAACAAGTTAAATTGCTAATGCACAGAAATTCAGCCAACTTGTTCATCTTTTAACACAAAGAGACATAACCAGTGTTGTGGGAACAGGATTGGGAATCTTGAATAGCATTGATTCAGAAGTACTAATGAATAAATTGGCTGTCACAATTAGAGATTTAACCAAATTACAACGACCACTGCAGTTGTCATTAACCCACCAGTGGTTGTTATCAAACATATTAACTCAGTGAATGTTAACCATATGTAATGCTTCAGTGCATTCAATATTCCCTATCATTGCATTGGGGCTGAATCAGGGTGGAACTTTTCTTTATCCTTTTGAGCATAAGCAATGGGCACTGTCAAATTGGTAAGAAATGGCAAACTGTTGATTTAGAGACTTGTATTGTCCGATAACAACTAGGGATCATCTGTGAAAGTAATGCAATTAGAGCTCAGGACATTTGCTTAGACACAGAACTGAATATCTGTCATTTTGAAATTCATCCTAAAGAGAATCCTGAAACAGTGCTTGTGCATATAGGCAATGGATGTGCACGCTTGAGAACTGCTTGTGATCGAGTAGTTGTAGAAAATTTGGTAATGGATATTAAAAATCATTCAAATTTTTGTGTTTGCAATTTTACTAAAATCATAGGATGTGATTTTTCTTATTTAGCTCCAGTTACTTCTTATCACTTTTTGCAATCCAATTACTCGCTAATACACCAAGTTGTGCCTATCCGCATTGGGATGAACCTTACCTTGGTAAAGCAATTGTTGCTTCATCAGGATTTAATCGAAATTTTGGAAAAGATCAAGAAGAATGTACAGAAAACCTTGGTAACTGTTCATCACAATGTAAACGAAATACATCGTGTTCTGGAAAGGGTAAGAAAGGATGATGACCACAGTTGGTGGGATACCCTTTTTGGGTGGTCACCTACTGCCACAGGGGTCCTGAATAAATTGTGTCATCCCATCATTGTTCTCCTGATTTTAGTTTTAACTGGTTTTGTTTTATCAGCAATTTTGTATATCATGAATTAGAGAATGATGAAACGAATAACACATTTGACATCTATAATGAATATGCATAATCTGGTTGATGTTTCATCCTCTGTGGACACCCCTGACATTGTTGCAAGGCGAGCTAAGGTATAATAAGAAATTAGATAAGTATTTTACTGCTTATTGTAATTTAATCAATTATTAATGAAATTTTAAGGTATTTTTATTGTTTTTGTGAGTCAATGCATCAATGTAATCCTAAAGTATAATGACTCAATCAATTATTAATATAATTTTAAGCTATAATAAGAAATTAAACTGGTTTTATCCAAATAATTATTAATGTAATCTTACTGTAATAAGGCAATTGTTGCCCTGTTGAGATGTAAACAAAATTTTATGTGATCGAAACTACTTATCCTTTTGTTCTTTTCTTTTTCTTTTCCCTTCTCTCTTTCTCTTTTGTCTCTGTTTTCCAGGGTATGCTACCGGCACGGACGAGTCCTGAAGACATCGAGACAACGCTACAGACTCCCGAAGACATCATGACAACACTACAGGTTCCTGATGACGATCGTGAGCCACGGGGTGGTGTAAGAGTCTGGACGGAAATCCCTCATCTGCCTCACGACCATCTACAGAAGCAGAGGCTGAAAACCCAGAGACCCTAAGAGGGGAAAAGGACTTTTGCACAATGAAGTCCAGCCAGATCCTGGTGGGGTGCCTGCCAGGCACCCAGGTGTGCTGCAGAGCTGTGCGGCAGAGGTGTTCTGCCACATGCCTGTGAAGACCGTGCCGCTCGGCTACCGGGGTGGAAAGGACTGCACAAGGACTATATAGCTTGTACACTTGCACCTGTACCCTGAAACAATGGGCCCTACTCCCCCACCTCCTGGCCATTTGCCCCTTGCCTCTGGAGGGATTGCCTCATCTCTTGGTTACCTGCCCCTCGCTTTTGAAAAGACTATAAAGTGACTCTCAAAAGGTACCCCTACGAGATCTCCCTACGGACGAGACGGAATCCATCGGAGCTGGCCAAGAGGACTTCGTCGTGCCGTGGTAGCTATTAACCCCTTTCTTTCCTCCCCTGTCTCAACCCTACATCTCTCTCTCTCTCTCCTATCGCATAACCGTGTTGTTGGCACTCAATAAAGGTGCTTTTGATTTTGATTAAAGCAAAAATACTTGTCCCCGTTTTCTTTTGCACTCTGAGATTCAAAGTAACGAACCATCACGACCCCCGCTCCTCTGTTAGCGGATCGTGACATCCCTGCAACGCGAAACTGTAATTAACTTTTCCCAAACTGCACCCCAAAAACTTAAAGTACTAACTAACTTAACAGAAACATAAGGAATGTTAACAGAAATCCATTTAATAAATTTCTTTAAAATCCCCTTACTATACTTTCCCCTTTTTGAACTCAGGGTATGCTTAACTTGGAGATAAATGTCTCTCTGCTGCCGGGACAATGGTAAACCCATTATAGCCGGCAGCAGGCTACCCTCTACCCAGGGAAAATGAGAGCAACATAAAAGATTTAAGCAAAACGCCCTCTAAGAGGGTTGTGCCAAGCGCCCCGCACTCACTCGTCAGGAGCCCCGCACTTACCCTCCTGTGCGGTTTCCTCCTTTCGCGACTCGCTGTTGTGCTGTTCCGGCCCGTCCCTGGCACCAACTAAAAATCCCCTGGGTAGGGTGTTTCGGCAGCAGAATCCTCTTCAGCTCCTCCGCTCCCAGGAAAGTACCCCGGTGACTGCTGGAGGAGTAACACCCCCAAGCAATCCTGGAGCCTTCTCCGAAGAGGTCTTTCTGCACCTTCTCGGAACGAGTCTCTCTAAAACAGAGACCCGTTCCTCGAGGAGCTGGCGAGTCCGAATGGGAACTCCTGGTCAGCGACCAGGGACACTCAGCAAGGACCGGAGCTAAGCCGGTCCCTGTCCGGGCGCCAGCTGCCGCATCCCTCGGGTATTCCAAGGTGATCGCCAGGGTAAGAGTCAGCAACCCGAGCAGCGGCAAGTGAGTGTCCCTGGTGTCAGGTCCACGCTCGCCAGGATCCTGGGACCCCAAGCCGCGGGTTGCAGCCTTCCGCAGCAGGCAGGCAAAGGCTACAGCGGCTGCCGAAACTGTAGCAAAGCGACGGGCTCCCAAGACGGAATAATGACACTGAAACAAAGTATTGGGGGATCCGTGCTCCGTGAGCTCTGAGGGCTGACAGCCTCAGTGGCTGAGAGCCGAGAGCCTCAGGGGCTGAGAGCCCCAAGCCCAGTCGTGCATCAGACTTTATTGTGATCATAACAACCAATGGGATTAGGGCACCAAGGTGGGACAAGGGAGGGACAAGGGGAAGGGGACCAACGGAGGGTATTTTGGGGAGGGGGCTGAGAGAAGGACAAGGGAGAAAACTAACCAACTACTGAACTGAGCTGAACATTCTAGAAACTGAGGGTGATAAACAATTGATGAACATAAGCATAAACTAATGGGGAGAGAGCGGCTGGCTTACTAAGAACATGCCCCAACTCGGAGTCTACCACACCTTGCCCCGCCCAAGGGGGGATCCTGCTGCTCCTTGGATCTATCTCACCAAGGGCCTTTTCGGGGGATGTTATTCTTAGCTTCAACAGCCACCACACCCTCCCTTCCTTCCTTCCTTCCTTCCTTCCTTCCTTCCTTCCTTCCTTCCTTCCTTCCTTCCTTCCTTCCTTCCTTCCTCTCCTTTCTTTCTCTCTTTCTCTCTCTCTCCTATTGTTGGGGTTTAAGTGTTGGGAAATGGCCATTTCTGGCTGCACAGACATAAGGTATAAGTGAGCAACCCAGACTCCATAGATAAGTGTTAGGCCTCTGCTCAAGGCTGTTCTCAAAACAACTGTGGGAAAGGGAGACATGAGAGCTGTAAACAAGGTGCAGGTGTCTAGAGATTAGCTTGGCAGAAGAAACTGTTGATGTTATTGCCTTCTGAGACCAGTCTGTGTTTTAATTAGATTAGAGAAAAATCCCGTGTGAAACTTCTGTAAGTGAATAATATTTTGAGCACGTAAGGTAGTATAAGTATGTGCACTGTCTGACAATAAACGAGCTTGATTTATGAACCACATTGGATCGTCGTCTTGCTCCTCTCGCCGACATTTAAGGAGTTCTCCTTTTGTTTTTTTTTTTTCCTCTTAAGGATTTTTCCCCCATAGGTGTTTCTAGGAGACAATGACTGGATACTTAACAGAGACAAAATAAGTTGTCAGCTCAGGGGAGGGGTGCAGCTGGCTACTCTCTCTTTACCTGAGGTTTCCCGTGTAGGGTTGAGATACCTCGAGTTTTGGGACTGGGAAAATGGGGTGGGGTGCAGCCCCTAGCTCTCTCTCTCTCTCTGCTTCGGAGGAGGATGGTCAGAGTGATGCCGTTTGGTTTCTGCCTTTTTTCTTTTATATGTTCTCTGTACTCTTTGCACATATATTTGTAGCTCTGTAGCCTACTGTATTAATAGCTAGTTTTTCCAGTACTTTTCCATGGTCTTTCCCTAAGCAGAAAGACAAAACAAATTCCAGAGCTCCAAGCCCCAGGGGGGTGCAAGGCCCTGTCCTATCTCAGTTCTTCCTGGGAACCAAGGCTGAGAACAACTCTGAGGTACATTTTCATAAACAAAGTACAGCCGGTGCTGAGAGGGGGGCTCCAGAGAAGAGGGACTGGACCTGGGGGGGAATTGAATCACCACTTGTTCTCCTTATTGGTGCTTTTAATCAATTATGCTAATTTCCTAAAAGCTATAAATATGTACTCACCCCTGGAGGGGGTGGGCTTTTATGGACACCTTTCCATAACTGCTCCTGAAGACCTTAAAAATAAAGATCCCCTTTTATATTACCTCCTTGCTAAAATGATCTCGAGTTTCTTTTCCAGGCTGGGGGAAAAGGCAACAAGAGCTGCTGCTTGGGGAAGGGAATTCGCTGACTCTGCCGTAGTCCAGCCTGATCCTGCTTCTTCTGCCGTGGAGTGAGCCTCTGCTAGTGAGAGCAGCCACGAAACTGGAACCTTATTAACACCTACCTCACTAAAAGAGGGACTTTTCACCATCTGCTCGGGTGCCCGGGATCCTGAGCCCGCCTCTCCCTGCCCTGCTTTGTGCCAGGCTGCCACTGCCCCGCCCCCCACCGCTTCTTCGGCACTGCACCGAGCTTTCACTACAGTATAGCCCCTCACCCCCTGCCTACCTGCCAAGATGTCCCAGGATTCCCACTACAGCTCCGAAGTTTGATACATCTCCTCCACCACCCCAGGATTTTTGCTCATTTCCTGCCACTCCAGCTTGCTGCTTCAGAGAGTCCTGCTGGGACACCAGGCTCAGCTGCCCCAGGGGGTTTGTGAAGCAAGCCTCTCTTCCATCCCTTCCCATCTCCATCAAGCCACGTACTTCCTGAGCTCGCACCGGAGCGCCCCCTGCAGCCGCAGGGGAATCATAGCACCTGCCCTGCCCACCGGGAGCCACCAGCGCCCCTGCCCCTGCACCAAAGGGGAAAATGCCTGTGGCCAAGGCGGCTGTTACTGGGTTTCTGGTTCTGTTTGTTAATGCCACAGTTGTTTTTGTTTTGTTTGCCTTATACATACTAGTAAAGAACTGTTATTCCTATTTTCATATCTGTGCCTGACAGCCCCTTAATTTCAAAATTATAGTAATTTGGAGTGAAGGGGTTTACATTTTCCATTCCAAGGGAGGCTCCTGCCCTTCTTAGCAGACACCTGTCTTTCAAACCAAGACACATATTTACTATCAAATAAAAGCCATACTATTGACATTGGCATATGGTCTCATTTGCACCTTAATTCGGGCAGAGGCATTTCTAATAACTTTAATAACCAGATCATGACACCTTGAAAGGCAGTCTTGTTGGTGATGAGGTTCACACATATGAGGATCTGGTGGCCACAAGTTCATTGCAAGGTCTGCAGTGGGGGAAGGTCCAACCATAGCCCCTTCTCTCCGTTCTGCCTCAGTTTTCTTGCAAGGAAATGAGTGATGCAGAGAGCAGCCCTTTGCCAAAAAGTATTTTGAGGTTGATGTACAAAAAACCACTGCAGCACTGTTTCATCTCTGACTGTCTTCCCTGGGAGCAGCTTTTGCATTGTTTCCCCATAACCCTTCCTACAGCTAATTGACCCAACAGCACCTTATGTTTGATGAGGAATTTCCTGCTAAGTTGGTTAAAAATAAATGTCACATCATCAGCTACCAAAGCAACACCAATACAACCAAGGTGATCAAGGTGCCGTGAGTGGACAGCCATAAAAATGATCAAAGGGCTGGAGTACCTCTCCTATGAGAAAAGGCTATGAGTACTGGGGTCATTCAGCCTGGAGAATGCTCTGGGGAGACCTTATTGCAGCCTTTCAGTACCTAAAGGGATTGTAGAAAAAAGATGGGGACAGACTTTTTATCAGGGCCTGTTGTGATTGGACAAGGGGTGATGATTTTAAACTGAAAGAGGGTAGAAGATAGATACTAAATAGAAGGAACAAAATTGTTATGATGAGGGTCATGAAACAGTGGCACAGGTTGCTCAGAGAGCTGATGGATGCCTGTGCTGGTTTGAAAGTAAACCAGTGTGAGAAATGAACCCCACACAAATACCTTGCAAGAGATTTCAAGTCAGAGTTAGAATTCAGTAGAAAGATTACAATAAATGCAATGATACAGAAAAACTGGCTTAAAACCACAAAGTCGGAGTACAACCTGGCCCCCCTGTTGGTCAGGGTGGTCACAGTCCAATTAAACAGTGGTTGCAGTGCTGTTGAAGTGATGGTTGTAGTCTTGTCGAGAGAGGTGGTCCTGAGGAAGGTCTGTCCCTCCTGTGGAAGTTCAAGCCCTCCTCTGGATGTCCATTGGTGGTGGTGTCCCAAGTCCCCAAACTGCCCAGATTTTATACGGTGGAGTTCAGGTGGTACCTCCCCCAGGGCAGGGAGTTTCACAATGGAATGATGCAATCCTATGAGTCATAAGATATTTTTGGAGTCCTTAAAGATCATTTCAGCTGCCTATTCGGCTGGTGCCTTTTTGGTTCATTATGACCCATTAGCAGAGAGAGAGATCCCTTCAGGATGGGTGGGACTGTGCTGTTGCTTCCCTGGAGGGAGTTATCAGGGCTGGGTCATTGGTGTGAAGAAAAAGAAACAATACGCTGCATTGCAAGGTTGCCCCTTTTTCCTTATCTCATTTAACACCCGGCTCATAGCCTGAGGGGTGGGGTGTGCACTGGACAGCTGTTGCAAACAACCCACCATTAACGGTTCACCAGGAATAATGTAGATGGGTGTAGAATACATAGCTTGGTTACACCTCATGTAACCCAGGACAATGCCCCATCCCTGAAAACATTCAAGGCCAGCTGGATGGGGCTCTGAGCAACCTGGTCTAGTGGAAGGTGTCCCTGCTCATTGCAGGGGGTTTGGACTAGACTGCCTTCCCTTCCAACCCAAACCATTCTATTGATCCCAAAGCAGACACTGCTAAATGCTTCTGTTGATAGTCCTCTGGTCTTGCTTTCAAAATGGAAAAATCTGTTTTAAATGCTGACTCACACTTTGCTGAACACAACTGAAGAGCTAAGATAGTGCTCAACAGGCACTTAGACTGCAGGCACAGTCACAGCCACATTAAAATTTTAACTCTCATGATGTGAAAAGAAGCATTGTTCAAACTGAGCAAAAGGAGGTATTTCTTCACATCATGCACAGCTAAACTGTGGAGATATGTTATAGTAAGTGTAAGTACCAGGAGTTTACAAGGCTTCAAAAAGCACACTGCCCAATTCATGAAAGGAAATCCATCAGGAGCTACTGTACATAAAGGTGCTCAAATGTGGTGCTGCAGATCCTCAAAGTGTAGATTCCTGGAGAATCATTTCATTTGCAAAGGAACCTCAAGACCATCAAGTTGAAACATTAAGAAAAGGAGAGCACTGCTGGGAAGCAGCATTACATGCATACCCTGTTCTCACACTTCTGGAGTCCATTACTGGTCACCAAGCCAGGTGGTCTGGTGTGACCCATCACAGCTCTCCTGCTGCTCTTACTGACCTCCCAACCAGCTCCAGCACACCACTTGCACATCTAATTGCAAATTAAAAACTCCTGCCCCTCTGCTGGTGCAGGACAGCATGGAAACCATAAGATGAGTTATCTCCCAACTGGATGGAGGGGTTGCAGCTCAAGGCACTCTGCACGCACAGCCAGCAGCACACACAGGCAATTACTGCTGCTCAGCTCATGTGCTGTAATTCATTAAGCCACAGTAATGCAAGCACCCCAATGAGCCTTTTTAGGAACAAACCACTGAGATAATATTATCCTCTGGGGATATTGCAGGCAATCAAACCAAAAGAAATTATGACCTGTGTCTAAATTGCCTGTAACCAACACTTCAGGTGATGCCCTGCAACTGCCAGGTCTGCTTGGGCAGGTGGAGCAAGTACCAACTGTTTACTCAGGATTTTCATGCATATGAACACTTCATCCTTGACAAATTTCATTGTGAAGGACTAGCACTCCAATAAAAGTTCTTCACCTTGTTCTTTGGGATGGTCAGCTTCAGCCAGTACAGCTTTCTTAGTCCTATGGTTTAGTTTTAGGTAGTCCTGCAAGGAGCAGGGAGTTGGACTTGATGATACCTATGGGATCCATCCAACTTGAGTTATTCTATGATTCCTTTCTGAGATGCACATTTAGTGCAGTTGTTCCTGAAAACATGGCCTGTCCTTCACTGGTTGAAAGTTTCCAAACCTTAAACAGGAGAGTGACTATCATTTTAACAGCATCTCTGCTTAGGTGTTACACTAAACACTATGATTTAGCTACATGCTACTATTGCTGCTCATCCTTGTGGGCAAGTATACTACCAGGCTTACTTTTGTCTTTAAAAAAAAAAAAGGTTTTGGTCCTGAGTTTCCTCAAGAGAAGAGCTCACCCACAAATGGCAGCTTTTCATAGCCACCGTTACACTGGCTCAAGTCTGCATCCTGCTCAGTATGGATAGCTGTGACATCCCCAGTGGACTTGGGATGTTCCCTATGCACCCCAAAAGAGAGTCCCTGTGGTGGCTTCAGCAAAACCCCCATCATCTCCCAGGTGGGCATGGAGAAGACAGGAGCATAAGGAGGAAGATGAAAACCTGATTTCCAGATGCTGCTTCAAGGATTCAGACTGTTGCCAGAATGATTTTTGCTTTTGTATTTCCTTCATATATATTCGTAGCTCTGTAGACTATTTTGCGTAGTCATATAGTTCCTAGATAGCCCCAGTACCTTTCCCTACCTTTTTGCTACCCTGATAGGCAGAAAGAAAAAGCACATTCCGAGGCTCCGCTCCTATCCTATCCTATCCTATCCTATCCTATCCTATCCTATCCTATCCTGTTTCTTCCTGGGAACCAAGGTCGAAACCAGCTCTTCGAGACATATTTTTATAAACAAAGTTTAGTTCTCATCTGAGGGGGGAGGATTTAAAAGGGGCTTGAACCAGAGGGGAATTGCCTCACCACTTGTGCTCCTAACTGGTGACTTTTGTCAATTATGCTAATTTGCTAAACTTATAAAACTGTATTCACCCCATGTGGGGGTGGACATTTTGGGTATTTTCCATATCTGCTCCTTGGAAGCCTCCAATAAAGACCAGCCTTTATATTACCTCCTATATTAATATTATCTTGAGTGCGTTGTTTCATTTCTAGGTTTTTTTAAGGCATCAAGATTGACACGCTGTTAAACCTAATTAATTTGATTTGGAAATCCTACTAAGAAGGAAAAGAGTGCTTCAACCCTTTCAATTCCTTTCCTTCCTCTCTCTTTCTTCTGTTTCAACACCATTTGTTGAGTTCCATAAATATGTTGCAAGTCATTTAGCTTGATGCTAGTTTTCAGCAAGTACCCAGTTCATCCAAAACATTTTGGTTTTTTGTTTTGTTTCAGTTAGGAACAGCACTTCAGCACTAAAACATCTTGATATTGTTGCTTTCTTTAATAAACATCCTCTCCTCTCATTGCAAAGCCTTCAGTAAATGGTCCTGAAAGAACAAAAGAAATTTCTGCATTGTCTTATTTTCCTTTCTGAAAACCTCTATTAAACAATGAAAAAGCAAATGTGTCACTACTATACTCTGTAACTATGAACTCATTTCTATTCATTCACCCAGCAGGAGAGGTTTGTCCTGGTGACCTCTGGGAACAGGTTTCTAAGACTTTTCCAAAATTTCACAACCTTATACCTGACATATTAATGTCAACTATAAAACATGTTCACCTTTGCCTTCACCCAAAACAACTTGCAGTCTTAAAATCCAGGGTGAGGACCATTCCTGTGGCTATTTTTATTTGTGAAAGGAGCCCTAGCGCTGGCCATGAATAGATTGGCAGAGAGAGGCTCTGGAAATAGTGCAGTCCTTTAACACAGCATGAAAATTGCATCAATACTGGCTGTCAGTTTATTGTAAAGAGTTTTTAAATAAATACCTTGCATGACACTCTTGAGTGATGGCCAGGCTTTTAGCAATCTTTCCAGCACAAAAACTACCTGGCCTAAAGCAGATGCCTGCAAGTGTGATCCCAACCTCTTGACTTGAAAATGGGATGTTTGTGGGAACAAGCATGGAGATTTCTTTTGGTTAAGTCCTGCTGAGAAAACATTTCGCAAGGCAAAATGCTGGGACAACTTGATTATATGTGTATGTTTCTTAGTTATATACGTGTTTATATATGTATCTTTAGCAGAGAGTGAAAGATTAAGGAGGGTAAACAAGAAGGAAAAACATTTTTAATAAGACAACAAACAGTGGACAGGAAGATAATTCCTGAGAACTCAGAATTATATAATAATGTATGTGGAATAGCAGATTTTCACATAAAATAAAGGAATATTGTCCTTTAAATACAAGCTAGAAAAAATAGCTTTAAAATTCACACATAGGACTACAAGCCACAGTGCTTTAGGGTCCCTTCCAAATCCTCCCATGATTTTATGTGCCCATGATTCACCTAGTCATATATATTTATTTTCTCTTATCATTTAGGACCAAATCCAAGGGATCACATATGCATCCACAGCGCAGCCTAGGCAGAGCTGAGGACTCTACAGATCATCAACTAATCCCCAAAAATCGCACCCAACCCCAAGGGTTTGGATCAGCTCACATTTTGACTGAAATCTTGGTGTCAAAATCATCCCTGCCAGGCAAGTCCTGAGATGCCGTCATCTCCTCAGACCCCTCCAGTTCAACCAGCTTCTGCCTCTGGACATACCAGATATATCAACTATGTATCTACCCACCAACTCTCTTCTAAAAGGAACCTTCTAGAAGAAGGTGAAAATTGCTAATTGAAGTGAAAATGAGTTAGGGGTCATAGCAGGAGTTGGCAATGTCTTTAAGGGGCTCAGAGCTAAACCCTTCCATCTGTCACAACAGTTTTGTTGACACCTGTTTATGAAAAACCAAGGGCAGAAAAAGCCTACTACACATTTCACCAGGGCTGCTGAAACACCAGTGACTGGTGTCAACTCCTGCTCATGAAAAGCACCAAGCAAGCTTGGCTGGTAGACCTCAGTAGGGTCTACCTACCCAGATGATGGTTAAGGGACTTGATCTGTTCAGCAAAGTCAGGCAGCCTCAACAAGGAGTTGAGCTATATGTGGGTGAGGGATCCTCATCAGCCATGTGCATCTTCCAGGTACAGACACAAGGAAATTATCTTCAGACACCAGAAATACTTATGGCAAGCTGTCCTGGGGTGATGTTAAGATACTGTATCCTCTGTCATCTGCTTTATGCCCAGACATAGGTCCTGTAACTTTAAGCTAGGTCTGAGGGGGAGGAAGCTGGTGGAATTCTTTCAGCGTGGTTTTCACACATCCTCCCCCAGGTTCTCGCTCAGCTGTGCTGTCTAGCACGGACGGAAGGAGTACACCTTTGCTTTTAGCTAGCTTCTTTTTTGTTAGCTGAGACAAGAAGTTTTCCTGGGACTGTGGCTTCTTCTTCTGGAACTGTTCAGCTCTGCTCTGGTCCGAAAACCAGACCATCACTGGGAGCCCCACGCTGTGGTCTGGTGGGGGGAGGCTTCAGGGATGCTGCATCCCAGCTCCGGACCTTGGGAGAAGCCAAGCAGGACTCTAAAAATCCACCAGCTTTCTCCACAATCAGAAGGTTTATTATCTAACATTCATTCTTTTTTTCCCATGCCTGAATGCACTCTGCTTGTTAAATAAACAGTCTTTCTCACTTTCCTCCAAGAAATTCCTTTCGAACCTGTGGGGGAGGGGCTGCCGAAACCTACCTATCTTTAGAGGAGACACCCTTTCAGGAGGTTTTCTCCTAATTTGTCTCAAACCAAGACACAAGCATGGTCTGAAGTGGAGGCTGCTGCCCCTAAAGCTTCTCAATAAGTGCCAAGGCAGCACTCTCTGCAAACATAAAAATGTCTTGGTGGAAACCCTTGTTTCCTTGGCTGAGAAGGGACTCTCCATGAGATGGGAGAAATGGGACATCCAATTTCAAGTCTTTTTTCTCACTGAAGAGACTCCAGAAACAAATCCCTGTCCCAGCGCTTCCTCCAGTGCAAGATGTTTTGGCTCAACTCCTCCCACAGCTCTTTGTTTTTCACACTTCCTTGGTCCTGGTCAACATGGGAAGGCAAAATAAATGAAAGAAACCTGTTCTTATAAGATGGCCAGACTAATTTTTTTTGTGTTGGGGTGAACCATCCTCCAAACTCCACTGACCACATCCCCTCTGAGCATAAAGAGAACTTTGGCACTCAGTTCATATATGATTAACATAGTTATGGACACATGGGGTGGGATCCAGATGGTGATGTAACCGGAGATACTTTATGCCATCTTGTCTGTCTCCCACTCCATTTTGGTGCAGGTGTCACAAGGTCTGGTGTCTGCCAGCTCCTTGCATGGATTTCACCATATGATAGGGTATCTGAAATAGCACCTGTGATCATGGAGGTGGAGCCCAGAAGTCTGATAACAGTAGCTTGTTTTGCCAGTGATACATAGTCTTTCAATCAGCTGCAGAGATGGAGAAAAACAATCTGCAAAAGCCTCCTGATGCTATAAAGTCTACTGGCAGCTTCGCAAATCATGTTAAATTTAGTCTGCAGGACAGGGATCACCAAGATTGTTAAAATAAAAAAGGGAATAAAAAGTCTTGTGTTGTAGCGTTTTTATGTAATGACAAAGCAGCTCTCAATAGAGAGGTGGAAAACCTGCAGCTGGAAAACACACCTGGCTTGGTCCTGCCACTGCCTCCTGGCATTAAAAAAACAAGAACAATGAAAAGAAAGGATTAAATTTGCTTAGATTAATATCTTTTAACCCTTCTGCACTATGCCTTTAGCTAGACACACAAGGAGGACAGAGCAGATATGGAGAACAGTAATGGATAGGCAACTCCTGAAGTCCTGCTCATGTGGAACATATCCTGTTGAACTCACAAAGGTTATCTTTCTCTTATCATTAGCCTTGCGCCCACAAAGTGCTCTGATATTTAAAGAAGTACGTTTCCCCTGCATAACATGAAATGCAAAAGCCTTTTAATTTTTGCTAGCATCA